>JAVTVY010017495.1:0-59424 GCA_036873755.1 Hanleya hanleyi | reverse complement strand
GGTTGTTAATGTATCTCCACCACCCACTAATTCCGATATTGTTACGGCCGGGTTGGGGGAACAAGATGGCGGTCGTCATGTCAACAATCAGACGACCTTCACCTTGACGGCCACCTTGGACCTTTCAACCACGACGTCAATTCCGACATCGGGCTCTCAATACGGAATGGTAAGTTCGGAGTTTGTGACTAATGTCCCTGTTAAGGATTCGTCATTACATAAATCAACAACCAATCAGCGCAGTTCGTTTCCGACGACTGCTGCATCTATAAACACATCTGTTGGTAATAATCCAGCCCCCGATTATGTAGACTATAGCCGTTCCCTATTAAGGAACGTGCCGAATTTATCGAGGGCGCCTGTTCATCTGCTAAAGTCAGGACCTTCACAGTCTGTCATATCGGGACTGGATTATAGTAGACCCGCACGGTCTGCGTCTATCCCAGCCTCTGTGGATAGATATATGCATTCGAATTACCCTACTGTATCTTGTTACATGCCGGTAGTTTCGTCAAGTATTGGTACTGCAGCATTGGCGCAACCTACCTTTACTTGTGCATCTACTGATATTCTATATCAATCTGCATCTATCCCGGCCACTGTGGATAGATGCATGCAAAGTATTGGTACTGCAGCATTGGCGCAACCTACCATTACTTATGCACCATCTGATATACAATATCAACCTACGTCACGTCCGATTTTATCGAACACGCATATGCAACCAATAACATCATACCATACGGGATCTTCACACCCTCAGGTATCATTGTTGTATTAGTAATGGTACTGCAGCATCTGCGCAACCTACCTTTACTTATGCATCGACTGATATACAATATCAATCTACGACGTACGTCACGTCCGATCTTATCGGACACTCATATGCAACCAACAACATCATACCATACGGGATCTTCACACCCTCAGGTATCATTGTTGTATTAGTAACGGTACTGCCGCATCTACTACAGCGCAACCTACCTTTACTTATGCATCGTGCAATCATTAACGTCATACCTTCCAATATCTACATACTTTGCGGTATTGTCGTTTGTAATGGTACTTAAGCTTCTGTGCTAGCGCAAGCTACCTTTACTATTGCACCTACACGTAATAACACCACTCGGTCGTTATTACTCCAGGTTCCGGTTTTCAGCCCTCACAATTCAGAAAGGTCACCTCGGCAATAATAAATATTCCATGTAAATATTGTGGAGGTGAACTGATTGTGCCACGGCATTTACCTCGGCAAAGAATTGCTGAGGTGAATTGTGGGGGCTGCGGTTTACAGAAATTCGCCGTTCTTTATTGAATGTGCCGAACTTATCGAGGGCTCTGCTACGTATTACATCGTCAGCGCCCCCTCATTCTGTTAAACCGGTACTGGAACAACGTAGGCCCGTCTTTCGGTATGCGTTTATTCCGATTTCATCGGATGGTGCAACCATTAACGTTGTACCTCCCGGTATCTACATACCTTCCGGTATCATCGTTATATCACGGGTCTTCCACTTTTGTTTCTGTGGAAGCTTCGTCTACGGCTGCAGTTACTTCCACTTATGTACCTCGTCGTGTGACTTATCATGTTATGTCCCACTCTACGGGTGTTTCTTACGTTCTCGTCGGTCCGTAAGGTATTCAACGTATGTACCACGCACCGATTCGGAGACGTGGAAGTTAAGGTTACATGCCCGCAGTTGCGGCCTAGCTATCTGCGGCGCATGTTTCAATTTACGTGGCATCAGCTTCCGATTTTATTGACGTGATACGATGTATCACCGAGCTATTTATTCTACGATAAAGAATAAATGCCTACTTTATCGGGCTGTTTATTCTACGATAAGAATAACTGGCCTACTCCGCCTTGTATCCCCCCGTACCTGTCCGTTACGGAAGAAAGGGAGGGGTGGCGCTACAGGGCTCATCGTATGCTATTGTCTCGGTTGCTTCTCCACGTCCGGCAACGTTGAATGTTATCAGTCAGTCTGGTCTGACATCACATTCGACTACTTCCGGTTGTGCAGATCTTATCTTCCATTTCGGTCCTGTTAGGCATAGGGTATCGTTTTTATCCTATCCTTTTCAGGCACTGGTTGTCGTGCATCTGCGTCTCCGGCCTAAATACCCAGTTAGGCCGGCTAACTCAACAGTTTCTGTCACGTCCGGTGAGGAAGTACAGATTATGTCACCATGATGTTGCTGATCCATTTTAACAACTTTTTGGTGATAATTACGCAGCTATTGAGAGTAACTCGTCTTCAATTTGTGCTCGTCGGTTATAGCCCCTGGGGCACTCGTTATTTCCGTTCGTTCACTCTTTAACTTACTATCGTAAGTTGTGAAGACATCTGATCATCGTATACGTTTTACGTATTGGTTTCGACCGTGCAAACGCTTACGTTGGTCACTACGGAACTGTTTATGCATTAGGATATTTCACTCCATTAATTGCTTCAACGGTTTCCGCTTTGACGAATTTCCACCTCTGTGTCTCGTCTGTTTAGTTTTTATACGTTTCATATAAAACCTTTATAACGGTACTTCGGTCTATTTTTATTATTACCGTTCCGAGATCACTGGTGGTTTATTCGTATATCTAGCTGCCTGAAGTTCTGCCTATCTTACATAGAGCATTCTTTCTTGTCTACAACTTTTATCAACTTGGAAGTTGATACATTGTTGTATTATTTTGCAGCTAGACACTATGAATTCTATTTCGGTTTTCACTCCGGAATATAACTCATTTTGTAGTGTCACAGCCTCATCCGGGTCATCCGGTCAGTTTTACATTTATCTTGGGGTTTTAACGAGGGTCGCGCATGCGCTTTCCTTTACCGTCCTTGCCGGTTCCTCGTTGACCCATATGATTTATGTAGGCCGTGAGGGTTGGGTGTTGCTGTTGCGTCATGGGAGCATCATCACCGGATATGGTTTTTTTTTGTCAGAATTTGGATCGATTCGTTTGATCCAAACGTTTTGGGTTTGTTTCGTTCAACTAGTTGTACGTCTCATCTATACTCCAAAATTCTGACAATGCTCCCTGAGTTGGTCATCTTAATGAAACGAGGAGAGATTTTCTACGGTTTCTTCCCTCGCGGATTTTGGTTGATCCTCTTCGTATTCCACTTCGACTGTGCTTTAGTGAACCTTTTAGGAAGACCTGTTTCGACTCGCCTTCTTGCATGCACAGATCGTCATGGGTTTGCGATTACTCCGGTCAGTAACATCAGAACTAGTTATCTGATTCTGCTTAACACGGATTGGCTTCTTCGAACCCTTTCATGTTTAATCGCATTCCCTTATCTTCTTTACTTCTGGTAGAGAATGTGGAATTGATGACTGACTTCTTGGCGACGTAGTCTAACACCGCGGCTTGGGGACACCATCTTCGATGTTACGTGACTAGAAGAAACTACGTTCTAGCTATTCTTCTTGAGGTTACTTCCCTGTCGCTGCTATACACTACTCCTGGCTTCCTCATTTCCGTTCTTCCTATACGAGGAGGGCTAATTCGGATTTGACTGACCTGGTCGGTTCCGTCTTTTACGTGAGTATCCAGAGTGGTGTATGAGGCTGCGTGGCTTCGTCATCGTTTCCTTCAGTTTGCTGTGGAGTAGTTCAGCAACATGTACGGGTTTGTATGCTGAAGGATTCTCCTTCGGTTTCCATGACCTTTGTCACTTACCGAGCTACCCCGGACTTTTTCAGTTTCTGTATTACCTGCAGTGTAAGCACAGAATCTATTTTCCTCTTCTAGTGGATGAATAGATGGAAGAGCCTTCATTCCGGCGGTAGTGTTGCTGTTCTTTCTTCCGACACTGAGGTATCTTTGCGGTGGCGTTGTTGTGTTCGGCCCAGTACGCACCTATATCGTTTTTGGAGGTCAAATCTCACCGGTACTGCACTACTTTTATCGGAGAACTTTTTGACCGGTGTTTCTTCCTCCGTCTCAGCCAGTCTTGTAAGACTGCGTCGAGGAGGGCTGGAGAACATTTTTGGTTCGAGAATTGACACTCCTCTCATTACAGCGGAAGTCTACTAATTCTCAATAACCTACGCTTGTGTTGTGTCAGACATTATCATAGCTTTTGTCCTTCATAACAAGCACGGGGAACTGTGTTTTGTTTCCCCTGTTGCTCCTGCTTTTAGGGATCGTCGCTACGAGTTTATCACGTTTCCGGTATGTCGGACTCTCTATCAGGTTCTTACGACCGGGTGACTGTTATACTTCATTTATGAGTAATTTCAGCGACTTTTTGTTTCTGATTGTTATTTCTCATACTACGATTCCAGCTGTCTTGGCAGCGTTTTGCGTACGTTTGGGCGTAATCTGGCTGAAGGACTCATTCCTCGGCCGCTGCTACTCCTTCTGCCAGCTTTTCTTCTAGAACGATCTCTCGGGTTGTTCTGGTGTCATCCCATCGTTCCACGTAATTTTTCTTCCACTCCCTGGAGTATGATGGTTGCATGGAGTCGTTTGTTCACCCCGTCGCTTTCCGATGGGTACTGAGATTCACTCCAGACGTTGCAGTTCCGGAGCTGGTTTGGGCGCTGTATCGTTTTCAGGAGTGTTTTTTAGTCTACATGTATGACATCTAATTATAACCTTCTGTGATCATAGATGACTTATGTTTTTTTATATTCCTGCAGTCTGGTAGCTTGTTACCGCTGGAGTTTGGCTGATACTTCACGGGAAACTATTGTCTAGGTTTTAGTGCAGCTGATGGGCTCTAACACCTAGTCATTTTTCCCCCCAGACTTCGCTATTTTATGCACTGTCGTGTGATTCATGGAGTATGAACCGGATTTCGTCATCCCGGCATATCTACGGGTTCTACTCTTACGGATTTGTCTTTGGTTTATGTCTCCTTATGGCTTTTTCCGGAGTCCGACTCTGTTCTGCAGTCTATGATTGAAATCATGGCAGAGTTATGGGTCCTGATTAGAGCTCTCTCGTACAAACACGTGTTTTGTTTTGTACGGTGCCGGTTTCGGTCCCTCTTCTAGCAGGAAATATTATATATGTTCTTCCTAGCTTTCCAAACTTCTCGTTTGGCGTACACGGACGTACCTGCGGAGGCTATTTCACTCTCGTTGGTATTGCTTCATCAGTTCAGGGCTGTACTGACATCCTGTTTCCTTTGGAGACTGTGGACGACGTTTTAGGACCGTATCTGGAGATTTGCGATACGTTTGTTTGTCACCACCTATGGGATTAGATGTTGTTAAGACGGGATTGCTACACCCTGGGACCGTTGTGGTGCCCAGGCTGTTGGTCGCTCGTCCATATCTATCAGGCATGGAAATTTTCTTCAATAAGGCTGATTGCAGACTTTTATCAAAATGTTGAAATTTCAGACTTTTTTGAAGTAGATTTTACACTTTCCTGTGGTTACAATTCCCATGCCTGCTCTATGCACTAGACCTTCTTGTGGTTTTACCATTTTGTAATTTGGTAAGTAATCTTGCTCTCCCCAATTTTTCAAAAAGAAGGGGGGGGGGGGTGAGATTTATGGGTCTAGTGTATGTCAGCTTTATTCACTGGGCCTGTAGTTACTATAGGCCGGATGAGTATATCAAGGACCGTATCGTCATTATTATACATTTATGGTCTTTGATTACTTCGCTGACTCCTGTACTCCCCTTCGCTTATGCTCGGGGTCCTTTTGTTTCCGACCACTCATTCCCTCCGTCCTGCTATGGTATTCTAGCAAAAAGTATGTGAAGGTAAGTTTAACAGCGCAAGAAATATGAAAAATTTGAAAATCAATTTTCCTATTTCTAAGCTTAAACTTACCTTCACATACTGTGATGGCCCTCCCAGCCTCCCCGCTGATGGGTTATTCACACTGCGTTGAATGGGGAAGAAGGAAGTGACGTGGTCGGTCACGTGGGATCTGGGTACTCGCGCATGGGCATTGGGGCAGTACAGGGACTATTTTTATTCTGTGGTAATATATTACAATTAGGCAATCGCGTAAGAACACGATAGCAAAAAGTATGTGAAGGTAAGTTTAAGCTTAGAAATAGGAAAATTGATTTTCAAATTTTTCATTTTGTCTTAAGACAAAGTGTGTGGTGATTGCAAACATGTGTCCGAACATTTACCAACAGTTATCCAATCAACTGGCAGCTGTCGGTCATGTGACAAAGCCGCTCTCACATGACACAACAAAAATGACCTCGCAGCTTGATCGCGGCGACTGGCGGTCAAGAGAAGATGTTCGCAGTGTGAGATTACCAAGAAGCAAAACTCGAATAATCTGTTCTGTTCTAATACAACAAAATGTTCATAGTGTGAGTTGGGCTTTACATTGTGGCCCTGTAGAAGCCCGTGTCACTGTCTCAATCTTGTTCATACTGTAGTATCTCTCAATGGAAGCTGATCTTAAATATATGCATGCAACTGTAGGTTGTGATACATGGAGTATCTTACACGAGTGACTATTTAATATGAAAGTTATGACACAAGTTGAGTAAGTTTTATACGCTGAGCCGATCTAATTCCAAAACACAACAGAGCTTGAGAACCTCCCTTTTAATGCTGTTCAGTTTCCACAGTACCGTATTTCCAAATATCGTTGACCATTTCACAACAGAATGTAATAAGTGTAATTTGTTAATTGACTGTTCTTCATACATTATTTATTTTGGATCCTGTAATACCATGAGTTACACTGGTGTTCGCTGCATGTCATCATGCGCATGACATGTTGGCGAGTTCTCAGTGAGGTGATGACATGCTAAGCTGATGATCATCTAGAATATGTAATCTATTTGAAGTCTCTTATCATCCAGGTCTATATAGCAAGAAATAAGCAAACATCGGGAAGAATCCATGCAGATATTGCAAAGAATGAACAAATGTTTACCTTCGAGATCCGATGGGATACGGTACGGTACCCAAAATGGCTGGCTGATTCTATTCGCCAAACAACAATGATGGACTATGGTACACGAGCATTGCTGCGGAGCATTGCTGCTTGTATGGCTATTGACAACTATAGTTTGCAGGTCGATGCAGGCCGATATATGGATTAAATGATCGTCTTGCAGATATCTATTTTGTTGTTGCACTTGTAAACATAGTATTTCGTAGTCAAATTTTATCAATGGGAAAAATAGTTCAGTGACATCACGACCAAGTGTAGTGTTGTTTTTTTTTTCTCACACTACATGTATTATTCAATCAACGTGTTTGAAAGTGTTATGTTACTAGTTACATACAATATTTACGTCATGGCTTTAGTTTATGTCACTGAATACCAACAAAGTTATGTGATAAATGTATATAAATTATAAATTTCAGAACGATGTGACACAGATTAATGATTTATGCTCATGTTGTACCCGGGAAAGGGGGAGCCGGTGGGGTGGGGTTGGATCTATCAAGAGATGAATATGCTTGTCGTTATCCCAATGTACATGCAGCAGTTCTAAGCTAGCTAGCTAGCTGGAACAGATTTCACAGATATAAATGTATGGGACACCATTCCCCAATAACACACCTACATGTAGCTCAAAGTTTTGTAAACAAAGCCAACATTTGAAGGGGAATCCTATACACAAGAAATTCTATTTTTTGGCATAAAATCCACATGGAATTAACACTGAAGTTTTGAACAACTTTTGCCAGAAATGAATACTTATAACATGGCAAGCAAGTTCTACTGGGTTAAACTTGAAACGTCATTCAATATGTAGGATTTATTGGCAAATAGTTGGAATAAACATTCCAAACAAGTGCACAACTTTCAAGGGAATTACATCCTCCTGATGAGCAAACATTTTATCATACACAAGAAATCCTGTTTTTTGCCTGAAAAAGCCACATGGAATTAACACTGAAGTTTTGAACAACTTTTGCCAGAAATGAATACTTATAACATGGCAAGCAAGTTCTACTGGGTTAAGCTTGAAACGTCATTCAATATGTAGGATTTATTGGCAAATAGTTGGAATAAACATTCCAAACAAGTGTACAACTTTCAAGGGAATCACATCCTTCTAAAAAGCAAACATTAAGGCATGGAAGTCAGTCAGTTGGGTTCACCATGATTCTACAAGGGAGTGAAATTACTCCGGGTTGTTTTCAAAAATTGATAATAATATTTGATGCTAATTAACTTATGATTCGGAGTATTGAATCAGTTCTTTATTTAATTAATGCATGTGATTCTGCTGTTCTGCTCCGATACATGTATTTTAGCTGCATTAAATAACGATTCCAGGATAATAATTCAATAGGAACTAAATCAACACAGTATTAATGTCATTAGTTTTTCATTGTCGTACAACTTTATTTGGAAAAGAAGTGGTTCATAATTAATTATTTGACCCAAAGAAATTCTGACTTTAGGGGGCAATGGCTCCTATAGACAATGAGCAAACATTCATACTTGTCTTTATCACATAACTGCGGTGTTATTAGGGACATACATGTATGGTCATGACATAATTATTGTATGCACCTAGGTAAAGAACACTTTCAAACACGCTGATTGGATAATACATGTATACGATTTGAATAATGTTTGTGTCTATATAATTGTGATCACGCCAAATCTGATTTTGCTGACCAGAACTACCCTACAATGCACCTTTGACATCAGCATTGAAGATTACCCAGATGTTTACCTCCGCCAATGCCTGGCCATTGTGGTCGAGTGTATCTGTATTCTGACCGAAAAATTGCCCCAAAAATGCTCTTTTTTTGAACAGGACGTCACTGTAACGTCATCAGGAGGCCTCGTAGATTTTTTTTACATTTTCTTGTAGAGCTCGACCCAAAGATATAGTGTGGTAAGCTAAGTATCAGCCCTCTAGCCTTAGCCATAGCAAAAATATTTAGGGGCACTTCCCCCCCCCCCCCCACCCAGGCTGCGGTACACCCTAAATCGCCCAGGCCAGATTGCTGAGATATAAGTAGTATCCACCATTACCTTCATAATTGAAGGACCACTGTTACTTCAATTCCTGGAGGTCTAGCGTCGCTTCCATACCCCAAGAATCATTACCTCCATAACTGGAGATCCACCATTACCACCATTCCTTGAAGGAGCATTGTTCTCCACATAACTGAAGGAACACCGTTACTTCCATTCCTGAAAGGACCACCTTTAATATCTCCATAATTGAAAGTTTATTTGCCTTCATAACTGAAGGTCCACCGTTACCTTCATTCCTTGAAGGGCCACAATTGCTTCTATTCCTTGCAGGAGAAGCGTAACCGTCACCCCTGAAGGTCCAACGTTAATTATCCCCATTCTTTGGATAACTCCATAACTGTATGTTCAGTTTTCTATGTTCGGGTTATCAGTGCTGAGTTTGTTGTTATTATTGGGTGTTGTGTTTCCATGTTACGATTTTTGTATGTTCAGTTTTCTATGTTTGGGTTATCAGTGCTGAGTTGGATGTTATTGTTGGATGTTCTGTTTCCATGTTATGATTCCTGTATGTTCAGTTTTCTATGTTTGGGTTATCGGTGCTGAGTTTGATGTTATTGTTGGATGTTGTGTTTCCATGTTATGATTTCTGTATGTTCAGTTTTCTATGTTTGGGTTATCAGCGGTTAGTTTGATGCTATTGTTGGATGTTGTGTTTCCATGTTATGATTGCTGTATGTTCAGTTTTCTATGTTTGGGTTATCAGTGCTGAGTTTGTTGTTATTGTTGGATGTTGTGTTTCCATGTTATGATTTCTGTTGTTCAGTTTTCTATGTTTGGGTTATCGGTGCAGAGTTTGTTGTTATTGTTGGATGTTGTGTTTCCATGTTATGATTTCTGTATGTTCAGTTTTCTATGTTTGGGTTATCGGTGCTGAGTTTGATGTTATTGTTGGATGTTGTGTTTCCATGTTATGATTTCTGTTTGTTCAGTTTTCTATGTTTGGGTTATCAGTGCTGAGTTTATTGTTGGATGTTGTGTTTCCATGTTATGATTTCTGTATGTTCAGTTATCGGTGCTGAGTTTGATGTTATTGTTGGATGTTGTGTTTCCATGTTATGATTGCTGTATGTTCAGGTTTCTATGTTTGGGTTATCGGTGCTGAGTTTGTTGTTATTGTTGGATGTTGTGTTTCCATGTTATGATTTCTGTATGTTCAGTTTTCTATGTTTGGGTTATCGGTGCTGAGTTTGATGTTATTGTTGGATGTTGTATTTCCATGTTATGATTTCTGTTTGTTCAGTTTTCTATGTTTGGGTTATCGGTGCTGAGTTCATTGTTGGATGTTGTTTCCATGTTATGATTTCTGTATGTTCAGTTTTCTATGTTTGGGTTATCAGTGCTGAGTTTGATGTTATTGTTGGATGTTGTGTTTCCATGTTATGATTGCTGTATGTTCAGTTTTCTATGTTTGGGTCATCGGTGCTGAGTTTGTTGTTATTGTTGGATGTTGTGTTTCCATGTTATGATTTCTGTTTGTTCAGTTTTCTATGTTTGGGTTATCGGTGCTGAGTTTATTGTTGGATGTTGTGTTTCCATGTTATGATTGCTGTATGTTCAGTTTTCTATGTTTGGGTTATCGGTGCTGAGTTTGTTGTTACTGTTGGATGTTGTGTTTCCATGTTATGATTGCTGTATGTTCAGGTTTCTATGTTTGGGTTATCGGTGCTGAGTTTGTTGTTATTGTTGGATGTTGTGTTTCCATGTTATGATTTCTGTTCGTTCAGTTTTCTATGTTTGGGTTATCGGTGCAGAGATTGTTGCTATTGTTGGATGTTGTGTTTCCATGTTATGATTTCTGTATGTTCAGTTTTCTATGTTTGGGTTATCTGCGCTGAGTTTGATCTTATTGTTGGATGTTGTGTTTCCATGTTATGATTGCTGTATGTTCAGTTTTCTATGTTTGGGTTATCGGTGCTGAGTTTGTTGTTATTGTTGGATGTTGTGTTTCCATGTTATGATTGCTGTATGTTCAGTTTTCTATGTTTGGGTTATCATTGCTAAGTTTGTTGTTATTTTTGGATGTTGTGTTTCCATGTTATGATTTCTGTTTGTTCAGTTTTCTATGTTTGGGTTATCGGTGCTGAGTTTATTGTTGGATGTTTTGTTTCTATGTTATGATTTCTGTATGCTCAGTTTTTTATGTTTGGGTTATCGGTGCTGAGTTTGATGTTATTGTTGGATGTTGTGTTTCCATGTTATGATTTCTGTATGTTCAGTTTTCTATGTTTGGATCATCGGTGCTGAGTTTGATGTTATTGTTGGATGTTATCTTTCCATGTTATGATTGCTGTATGTTCAGTTTTCTATGTTTGGGTTATCATTGCTAAGTTTGTTGTTATTTTTGGATGTTGTGTTTCCATGTTATGATTTCTGTATGTTCAGTTTTCTATGTTTGGGTTATCGGTGCTGAGTTTGATGTTATTGTTGGATGTTGTGTTTTCATGTTATGATTTCTGTATGTTCAGTTTTCTATGTTTGCGTTACAGGTGCTGAGTTTGATGTTATTGTTGGATGTTATCTTTCCATGTTATGATTGCTGTATGTTCAGGTTTCTATGTTTGGGTTATCGGTGCTGAGTTTGTTGTTATTGTTGGATGTTGTGTTTCCATGTTATGATTTCTGTATGTTCAGTTTTCTATGTTTGGGTTATCGGCGCTGAGTTTGATGTTATTGTTGGATGTTGTATTTCCATGTTATGATTTCTGTTTGTTCAGTTTTCTATGTTTGGGTTATTGGTGCTGAGTTCATTGTTGGATGTTGTGTTCCATGTTATGATTTCTGTATGTTCAGTTTTCTATGTTTGGGTTATCAGTGCTGAGTTTGATGTTATTGTTGGATGTTGTGTTTCCATGTTATGATTTCTGTATGTTCAGTTTTCTATGTTTGGGTTATCGGTGCTGAGTTTGATGTTATTGTTGGAAGTTGTGTTTTCATGTTATGATTTCTGTATGTTCAGTTTTCTATGTTTGCGTTACAGGTGCTGAGTTTGATGTTATTGTTGGATGTTATCTTTCCATGTTATGATTGCTGTATGTTCAGGTTTCTATGTTTGGGTTATCGGTGCTGAGTTTGTTGTTATTGTTGGATGTTGTGTTTCCATGTTATGATTTCTATATGTTCAGTTTTCTATGTTTGGGTTATCGGCGCTGAGTTTGATGTTATTGTTGGATGTTGTATTTCCATGTTATGATTTCTGTTTGTTCAGTTTTCTATGTTTGGGTTATTGGTGCTGAGTTCATTGTTGGATGTTGTTTCCATGTTATGATTTCTGTATGTTCAGTTTTCTATGTTTGGGTTATCAGTGCTGAGTTTGATGTTATTGTTGGATGTTGTGTTTCCATGTTATGATTTCTGTATGTTCAGTTTTCTATGTTTGGGTTATCAGTGCTGAGTTTGATGTTATTGTTGGATGTTGTGTTTCCATGTTATGATTGCTGTATGTTCAGTTTTCTATGTTTGGGATCATCGGTGCTGAGTTTGTTGTTATTGTTGGATGTTGTGTTTCCATGTTATGATTTCTGTATGTTCAGTTTTCTATGTTTGGGTTATCGGTGCTGAGTTTGTTGTTATTGTTGGATGTTGTGTTTCCATGTTATGATTTCTGTATGTTCAGTTTTCTATGTTTGGGTTATCGGCGCTGAGTTTGATGTTATTGTTGGATGTTGTATTTCCATGTTATGATTTCTGTATGTTCAGTTTTCTATGTTTGGGTTATCGGTGCTGAGTTTGATGTTATTGTTGGATGTTGTATTTCCAGGTTATGATTTCTGTTTGTTCGGTTTTCCATGTTTGGGTTATCGGTGCTGAGTTTGATGTTATTGTTGGATGTTGTGTTTCCATGTTATGATTTCTGTTTGTTCAGTTTTCTAAGTTTGGGTTATCGGTGCTGAGTTTATTGTTGGATGTTGTGTTCCCATGTTATGATTTCTGTATGTTCAGTTTTCTATGTTTGGGCTATCGGTGCTGAGTTTGTTGTTACTGTTGGATGTTGTGTTTCCATGTTATGATTGCTGTATGTTCAGGTTTCTATGTTTGGGTTATCGGTGCTGAGTTTGTTGTTATTGCTGGATGTTGTGTTTCCATGTTTTGATTGCTGTATGTTCAGTTTTCTGTGTTTGGGTTATCGGTGCTGAGTTTGTTGTTATTGTTGGATGTTGTGTTTCCATGTTATGATTTCTGTATGTTCAGTTATCGGTGCTGAGTTTGATGTTATTGTTGTATGTTGTGTTTCCATGTTATGATTGCTGTATGTTCAGTTTTCTATGTTTGGGTCATCGGTGCTGATTTTGTTGTTATTGTTGGATGTTGTGTTTCCATGTTATGATTGCTGTATGTTCAGGTTTCTATGTTTGGGTTATCGGTGCTGAGTTTGTTGTTATTGTTGGATGTTGTGTTTCCATGTTATGATTTCTGTATGTTCAGTTTTCTATGTTTGGGTTATCGGTGCTGAGTTTGATGTTATTGTTGGATGTTGTATTTCCATGTTATGATTTCTGTTTGTTCAGTTTTCTATGTTTGGGTTATCGGTGCTGAGTTCATTGTTGGATGTTGTGTTTCCATGTTATGATTGCTGTATGTTCAGTTTTCTATGTTTGGGTTATCGGTGCTGAGTGAGTGAGTGAGTGAATGAAATTTAACGTCGCTTTCAACAATATTTCAGCTATATCGCGACGAACCAACTAAGCACCACCCAGCCCAGTTGTGTTCCTGCTACTTCAAAGAAGAAATCTTTGAAGCAGCATGGGATCAGACACCCTCCATCCACCCTATAAAACACTGATGACAGCACACAAGACATGGACAGGACACTTACAGGGTGCAATAAAGACTAGTGATATTACAGTGCTAGACATCACATTATCAAGTTCCTGTTGCTTCTCAGCAAAATACATTGAAGCAACAGGAACCCATGCCCACCGGACACCCACCAACCACCCGCTATCGGTGCTGAGTTTGATGTTATTGTTGGATGTTGTGTTTCCATGTTATGATTTCTGTATGTTCAGTTTTCTGTGTTTGGGTTATCGGTGCTGAGTTTGTTGTTATTGTTGGCTGTTGTGTTTCCATGTTATGATTTCTGTATGTTCAGTTATCGGTGCTGAGTTTGATGTTATTGTTGGATGTTGTGTTTCCATGTTATGATTGCTGTATGTTCAGCTTTCTATGTTTGGGTCATCGGTGCTGATTTTGTTGTTATTGTTGGATGTTGTGTTTCCATGTTATGATTGCTGTATGTTCAGGTTTCTATGTTTGGGTTATCGGTGCTGAGTTTGTTGTTATTGTTCGATGTTGTGTTTCCATGTTATGATTTCTGTATGTTCAGTTTTCTATGTTTGGGTTATCGGTGCTGAGTTTGTTGTTATTGTTCGATGTTGTGTTTCCATGTTATGATTTCTGTATGTTCAGTTTTCTATGTTTGGGTTATCGGTGCTGAGTTGATTGTTGGATGTTGTTTCGATGTTATGATTTCTGTATGTTCAGTTTTCTATGTTTGGGTTATCAGTGCTGAGTTTGATGTTATTGTTGGATGTTGTGTTTCCATGTTATGATTGCTGTATGTTCAGTTTTCTATGTTTGGGTTATCGGTGCTGAGTTTGATGTTATTGTTGGATGTTGCGTTTCCATGTTATGATTTCTGTTTGTTCAGTTTTCTAAGTTTGGGTTATCGGTGCTGAGTTTATTGTTGGATGTTGTGTTCCCATGTTATGATTTCTGTATGTTCAGTTTTCTATATTTGGGCTATCGGTGCTGAGTTTGTTGTTACTGTTGGATGTTGTGTTTCCATGTTATGATTGCTGTATGTTCAGGTTTCTATGTTTGGGTTATCGGTGCTGAGTTTGTTGTTATTGTTGGATGTTGTGTTTCCATGTTATGATTTCTGTTCGTTCAGTTTTCTATGTTTGGGTTATCAGTGCAGAGATTGTTGTTATTGTTAGATGTTGTGTTTCCATGTTATGATTTCTGTATGTTCAGTTTTCTATGTTTGGGTTATCTGCGCTGAGTTTGATCTTATTGTTGGATGCTGTGTTTCCATGTTATGATTGCTGTATGTTCAGTTTTCTATGTTTGGGTTATCGGTGCTGAGTTTGTTGTTATTGTTGGATGTTGTGTTTCCATGTTATGATTGCTGTATGTTCAGTTTTCTATGTTTGGGTTATCATTGCTAAGTTTGTTGTTATTTTTGGATGTTGTGTTTCCATGTTATGATTTCTGTTTGTTCAGTTTTCTATGTTTGGGTTATCGGTGCTGAGTTTATTGTTGGATGTTTTGTTTCTATGTTATGATTTCTGTATGCTCAGTTTTTTATGTTTGGGTTATCGGTGCTGAGTTTGATGTTATTGTTGGATGTTGTGTTTCCATGTTATGATTTCTGTATGTTCAGTTTTCTATGTTTGGGTTATCGGCGCTGAGTTTGATGTTATTGTTGGATGTTGTGTTTCCATGTTATGATTGCTGTATGTTCAGTTTTCTATGTTTGCGCTATCATTGCTAAGTTTGTTGTTATTTTTGGATGTTGTGTTTCCATGTTATGATTGCTGTATGTTCAGTTTTCTGTGTTTGGGTTATCGGTGTCAAGTTTGTTGTTATTGTTGGATGTTGTGTTTCCATGTTATGATTGCTGTATGTTCAGTTTTCTATGTTTGCGTTATCATTGCTAAGTTTGTTGTTATATTTGGATGTTGTGTTTCCATGTTATGATTGCTGTATGTTCAGTTTTGTATGTTTGGGTTATCGGTGCTAAGTTTGTTGTTATTTTTGGATGTTGTGTTTCCATGTTATGATTGCTGTATGTTCAGTTTTCTGTGTTTGGGTTATCGGTGGGGAGTTTGTTCTTATTGTTGGATGTTGTGTTTCCATGTTTTGATTTCTGTATGTTCATTTTTCTATGTTTGGGTTATCGGTGCTGAGCTTGTTGTTATTGTTGGATGTTGTGTTTCCATGTTATGGTTTCTAGGTGTTCAGTTTCCTATGTTTGGGTTATCGGTGCGGAGTCTGTTGTTATTGTTAGATGTTGTGTTTCCATGTTATGATTTCTGTATGTTCAGTTTTCTATGTTTGGGTTATCAATGCTGAGTTTGTTGTTATTGTTGGATGTTGTTTCCATGTTATGATTTCTGTATGTTCAGTTTCCTATGTTTGGGTTATCGTCGCTGAGTTTGATGTTATTGTTGGATGTTGTGTTTCCGTGTTATGATTGCTGTATCTTCAGTTTTCTATGTTTGGGTTATCGGTGCCGAGTTTGTTGTTATTGTTGGATGTTGTGTTTCCATGTTATGATTGCTGTACGTTCAGTTTTCTATGTTTGGGTTATCGGTGCTGAGTTTGTTGTTATTGTTGGATGTTGTGTTTCCATGTTATGATTGATGTATGTTCAGTTTTCTATGTTTGCGTTATCGGTGCTAATTTTGTTGTTATTGTTGGATGTTGTGTTTCCATGTTATGATTGCTGTATGTTCAGTTTTCTATGTTGGCGTTATCGGTGCTGAGTTTGTTGTTATTGTTGGATGTCGAGTTTTCATGTTAGGATTTCTGTTTGTTCAGTTTTCTATGTTTGCGTTATGAGTGCTGAGTTTGTAGTTATTGTTGGATGTTGTGTTTCCATGTTATGATTTCTGTATGTTCAGTTTTCTATGTTTGCGTTGTCGCTGATGAGTTTGTTGTTATTGTTGGATGTTGTGTTTCCATGTTATCATTGCTGTATGTTCAGTTTTCTATGTTGGCGTTATCGGTGCAGAGTTTGTTGTTATTGTTGGATGTCGTGTTTCCTTGTTATGATTGCTGTATGTTCAGTTTACTATGCTTGGGTTATCAGTGCTGACTTTGATGTTATTGTTGGATGTTGTTTCTACATGTTATGATTGCTCTATGTTCAGTTTTCTATGTTTGGGTTATCGGTGCTGAGTTTGATGTTATTGTTGGATGTTGTGTTTCTATGTTATGATTTCTGTATGCTCAGTTTTTTATGTTTGGGTTATCGGTGCTGAGTTTGATGTTATTGTTGGATGTTGTGTTTCCATGTTATGATTTCTGTATGTTCAGTTTTCTATGTTTGGATCATCGGTGCTGAGTTTGTTGTTATTGTTGGATGTTGTGTTTTCATGTTATGATTGCTGTATGTTCAGTTTTCTATGTTTGGGTTATCAGTGCTGAGTTTGATGTTATTGTTGGATGTTGTGTTTCCATGTTATGATTTCTGTATGTTCAGTTTTCTATGTTTGGGTTATCGGCGCTGAGTTTGATGTTATTGTTGGATGTTGTGTTTCCATGTTATGATTGCTGTATGTTCAGTTTTCTATGTTTGCGCTATCATTGCTAAGTTTGTTGTTATTTTTGGATGTTGTGTTTCCATGTTATGATTGCTGTATGTTCAGTTTTCTGTGTTTGGGTTATCGGTGTCAAGTTTGTTGTTATTGTTGGATGTTGTGTTTCCATGTTATGATTGCTGTATGTTCAGTTTTCTATGTTTGCGTTATCATTGCTAAGTTTGTTGTTATATTTGGATGTTGTGTTTCCATGTTATGATTGCTGTATGTTCAGTTTTGTATGTTTGGGTTATCGGTGCTAAGTTTGTTGTTATTTTTGGATGTTGTGTTTCCATGTTATGATTGCTGTATGTTCAGTTTTCTGTGTTTGGGTTATCGGTGGGGAGTTTGTTCTTATTGTTGGATGTTGTGTTTCCATGTTTTGATTTCTGTATGTTCATTTTTCTATGTTTGGGTTATCGGTGCTGAGCTTGTTGTTATTGTTGGATGTTGTGTTTCCATGTTATGGTTTCTAGGTGTTCAGTTTCCTATGTTTGGGTTATCGGTGCGGAGTCTGTTGTTATTGTTAGATGTTGTGTTTCCATGTTATGATTTCTGTATGTTCAGTTTTCTATGTTTGGGTTATCAATGCTGAGTTTGTTGTTATTGTTGGATGTTGTTTCCATGTTATGATTTCTGTATGTTCAGTTTCCTATGTTTGGGTTATCGTCGCTGAGTTTGATGTTATTGTTGGATGTTGTGTTTCCGTGTTATGATTGCTGTATCTTCAGTTTTCTATGTTTGGGTTATCGGTGCCGAGTTTGTTGTTATTGTTGGATGTTGTGTTTCCATGTTATGATTGCTGTACGTTCAGTTTTCTATGTTTGGGTTATCGGTGCTGAGTTTGTTGTTATTGTTGGATGTTGTGTTTCCATGTTATGATTGATGTATGTTCAGTTTTCTATGTTTGCGTTATCGGTGCTAATTTTGTTGTTATTGTTGGATGTTGTGTTTCCATGTTATGATTGCTGTATGTTCAGTTTTCTATGTTGGCGTTATCGGTGCTGAGTTTGTTGTTATTGTTGGATGTCGAGTTTTCATGTTAGGATTTCTGTTTGTTCAGTTTTCTATGTTTGCGTTATGAGTGCTGAGTTTGTAGTTATTGTTGGATGTTGTGTTTCCATGTTATGATTTCTGTATGTTCAGTTTTCTATGTTTGGGTTATCAGTGCCCAGTTTGATGTTATTGTTGGATGTTGTGTTTCCATATTATGATTTCTGTATGTTCAGTTTTCTATGTTTGCGTTGTCGCTGATGAGTTTGTTGTTATTGTTGGATGTTGTGTTTCCATGTTATCATTGCTGTATGTTCAGTTTTCTATGTTGGCGTTATCGGTGCAGAGTTTGTTGTTATTGTTGGATGTCGTGTTTCCTTGTTATGATTGCTGTATGTTCAGTTTACTATGCTTGGGTTATCAGTGCTGACTTTGATGTTATTGTTGGATGTTGTTTCTACATGTTATGATTGCTCTATGTTCAGTTTTCTATGTTTGGGTTATCGGTGCTGAGTTTGATGTTATTGTTGGATGTTGTATTTCCATGTTATGCTTTCTGTTTGTTCAGTTTTCTATGTTTGGGTTATCGGTGCTGAGTTTATTGTTGGATGTTGTGTTTCCATGTTATGATTGCTGTATGTTCAGTTTTCTATGTTTGGGTTATCGGTGCTGAGTTTGATGTTATTGTTGGATGTTGTGTTTCCATGTTATGATTTCTGTATGTTCAGTTTTCTGTGTTTGGGTTATCGGTGCTGAGTTTGTTGTTATTGTTGGCTGTTGTGTTTCCATGTTATGATTTCTGTATGTTCAGTTATCGGTGCTGAGTTTGATGTTATTGTTGGATGTTGTGTTTCCATGTTATGATTGCTGTATGTTCAGTTTTCTATGTTTGGGTCATCGGTGCTGATTTTGTTGTTATTGTTGGATGTTGTATTTCCATGTTATGATTGCTGTATGTTCAGGTTTCTATGTTTGGGTTATCGGTGCTGAGTTTGTTGTTATTGTTGGATGTTGTGTTTCCATGTTATGATTTCTGTATGTCCAGTTTTCTATGTTTGGGTTATCGGTGCTGAGTTTGATGTTATTGTTGGATGTCGTATTTCCATGTTATGATTTCTGTTTGTTCAGTTTTCTATGTTTGGGTTATCGGTGCTGAGTTCATTGTTGGATGTTGTTTCCATGTTATGATTTCTGTATGTTCAGTTTTCTATGTTTGGGTTCTCGGGGCTGAGTTTGTTGTTATTGTTGGATGTTGTGTTTCCATGTTATGATTGCTGTATGTTCAGTTTTCTATGTTTGGGTTATCGGTGCTGAGTTTGATGTTATTGTTGGATGTTGTGTTTCCATGTTATGATTTCTGTTTGTTCAGTTTTCTAAGTTTGGGTTATCGGTGCTGAGTTTATTGTTGGATGTTGTGTTCCCATGTTATGATTTCTGTATGTTCAGTTTTCTATGTTTGGGCTATCGGTGCTGAGTTTGTTGTTACTGTTGGATGTTGTGTTTCCATGTTATGATTGCTGTATGTTCAGGTTTCTATGTTTGGGTTATCAGTGCTGAGTTTGTTGTTATTGTTGGATGTTGTGTTTCCATGTTATGATTTCTGTACGTTAAGTTTTCTATGTTTGGGTTATCGGTGCAGAGATTGTTGTTATTGTTGGATGTTGTGTTTCCATGTTATGATTTCTGTATGTTCAGTTTTCTATGTTTGGGTTATCTGTGCTGAGTTTGATCTTATTGTTGGATGTTGTGTTTCCATGTTATGATTGCTGTATGTTCAGTTTTCTATGTTTGGGTTATCGGTGCTGAGTTTGTTGTTATTGTTGGATGTTGTGTTTCCATGTTATGATTGCTGTATGTTCAGTTCTCTATGTTTGGGTTATCATTGCTAAGTTTGTTGTTATTTTTGGATGTTGTGTTTCCATGTTATGATTTCTGTTTGTTCAGTTTTCTATGTTTGGGTTATCGGTGCTGAGTTTATTGTTGGATGTTGTTTTTCCATGTTATGATTGCTGTATGTTCAGTTTTCTATGTTTGGGTTATCATTGCTAAGTTTGTTGTTATTTTTGGATGTTGTGTTTCCATGTTATGATTTCTGTATGTTCAGTTTTCTATGTTTGGGTCATCGGTGCTGAGTTTGTTGTTATTGTTGGATGTTGTGTTTCCATGTTATGATTTCTGTTTGTTCAGTTTTCTATGTTTGGGTTATCGGTGCTGAGTTTATTGTTGGATGTTGTTTTTCCATGTTATGATTGCTGTATGTTCAGTTTTCTATGTTTGGGTTATCGGTGCTGAGTTTGATGTTATTGTTGGATGTTGTGTTTCCATGTTATGATTTCTGTTTGTTCAGCGTTCTAAGTTTGGGTTATCGGTGCTGAGTTTATTGTTGGATGTTGTGTTCCGATGTTATGATTTCTGTATGTTCAGTTTTCTATGTTTGGGTCATCGGTGCTGAGTTTGTTGTTACTGTTGGATGTTGTGTTTCCATGTTATGATTGCTGTATGTTCAGGTTTCTATGTTTGGGTTATCGGTGCTGAGTTTGTTGTTATTGTTGGATGTTGTGTTTCCATGTTATGATTTCTGTTCGTTCAGTTTTCTATGTTTGGGTTATCGGTGCAGAGATTGTTGTTATTGTTGGATGTTGTGTTTCCATGTTATGATTTCTGTATGTTCAGTTTTCTATGTTTGGGTTATCTGCGCTGAGTTTGTTTTTATTTTTGGATGTTGTGTTTCCATGTTATGATTGCTGTATGTTCAGTTTTCTATGTTTGGGTTATCAATGCTAAGTTTGTTGTTATTTTTGGATGTTGTGTTTCCATGTTATGATTGCTGTATGTTCAGTTTTCTATGTTTGGGTTATGGGTGCTGGGTTTGATGTTATTGTTGGATGTTGTGTTTCCATGTTATGATTTCTGTTTGTTCAGTTTTCTATGTTTGGGTTATCGATGCTGAGTTTATTGTTGGATGTTATGTTTCCATGTTATGATTTCTGTATGTTCAGTTTTCTATGTTTGGGTTATCGGTGCTGAGTTTGATGTTATTGTTGGATGTTGTGTTTCCAGGTTATGATTTCTGTATGTTCAGTTTTCTATGTTTGGATCATCGGTGCTGAGTTTGTTGTTATTGTTGGATGTTGTGTTTTCATGTTATGATTGCTGTATGTTCAGTTTTCTATGTTTGGGTTATCAGTGCTGAGTTTGATGTTATTGTTGTATGTTGTGTTTCCATGTTATGATTTCTGTATGTTCAGTTTTCTATGTTTGGGTTATCGGTGCTGAGTTTGATGTTATTGTTGGATGTTGTGTTTTCATGTTATGATTTCTGTATGTTCAGTTTTCTATGTTTGCGTTACCGGTGCTGAGTTTGATGTTATTGTTGGATGTTGTGTTTCCATGTTATGATTTCCATATGTTCAGTTTTCTATGTTTGGGTTATCGGCGCTGAGTTTGATGTTATTGTTGGATGTTGTGTTTCCATGTTATGATTTTCTGTACGTTCAGTTTTGTATGTTTGGGCTATCGGCGCTGAGTTTGATGTTATTGTTGGATGTTGTGTTTCCATGTTATGATTGCTGTATGTTCAGTTTTCTATGTTTGGGTTATCGGTGCTGAGTTTGTTGTTACTGTTGGATGTTGTGTTTCCATGTTATGATTGCTGTATGTTCAGGTTTCTATGTTTGGGTTATCGGTGCTGAGTTTGTTGTTATTGTTGGATGTTGTGTTTCCATGTTATGATTTCTGTTCGTTCAGTTTTCTATGTTTGGGTTATCGGTGCAGAGATTGTTGTTATTGTTGGATGTTGTGTTTCCATGTTATGATTTCTGTATGTTCAGTTTTCTATGTTTGGGTTATCGGTGCTGAGTTTGATGTTATTGTTGGAGGTTGTGTTTCCATGTTATGATTTCTGTTTGTTCAGTTTTCTATGTTTGGGTTATCGTTACTAAGTTTATTGTTGGATGTTGTGTTTCCATGTTATGATTTCTGTATTTTCAGTTTTCTATGTTTGGGTTATCGGCGCTGAGTTTGATGTTATTGTTGGATGTTGTGTTTCCATGTTATGATTGCTGTATTTTCAGTTTTCTATGTTTGGGTTCTCGGTGCTGAGTTTGATGTTGTTGTTGGATGTTGTGTTTCCATGTTATGATTTCTGTATGTTCAGTTTTCTATGTTTGGGTTATCGGTGCTGAGTTTGTTGTTATTGTTGGATGTTGTGTTTCCATGTTATGATTTCTGTATGTTCAGTTTTCTGTGTTTGGGTTTTTGGCGCTGAGTTTGTTGTTATTGTTGGATGTTGTGTTTCCATATTATGTTTGATGTATGTTCATTTTTCTATGTTTGGGTTATCGGTGCTGAGTGTGTTGTTATTGTTGGATGTTGTGTTTCCATGTTATGTTTGCTGTATGTTCATTTTTCTATGTTTCGGTTATCGGTGCCGAGCTTGATGTTGTTGTTGGATGTTGTGTTTCCATGTTATGATTTCTGTATGTTCAGTTTTCTATGTTTGGGTTATCGGTGCTGAGTTTGTTGTTATTGTTGGATGTTGTGTTTCCATGTTATGATTGCTGTATGTTCAGTTTTCTATGTTTGGGTCATCGGTGCTGAGTTTGTTGTTATTGTTGGATGTTGTGTTTCCATGTTATGATTTCTGTTTGTTCAGTTTTCTATGTTTGGGTTATCGGTGCTGAGTTTATTGTTGGATGTTGTGTTTCCATGTTATGATTGCTGTATGTTCAGTTTTCTATGTCTGGGTTATCGGTGCTGAGTTTGATGTTATTGTTGGATGTTGTGTTTCCATGTTATGATTTCTGTTTGTTCAGTTTTCTAAGTTTGGGTTATCGGTGCTGAGTTTATTGTTGGATGTTGTGTTCCCATGTTATGATTTCTGTATGTTCAGTTTTCTATGTTTGGGCTATCGGTGCTGAGTTTGTTGTTACTGTTGGATGTTGTGTTTCCATGTTATGATTGCTGTATGTTCAGGTTTCTATGTTTGGGTTATCGGTGCTGAGTTTGTTGTTATTGTTGGATGTTGTGTTTCCATGTTATGATTTCTGTTCGTTCAGTTTTCTATGTTTGGGTTATCTGCGCTGAGTTTGATCTTATTGTTGGATGTTGTGTTTCCATGTTATGATTGCTGTATGTTCAGTTTTCTATGTTTGGGTTATCGGTGCTGAGTTTGATGTTATTGTTGGAGGTTGTGTTTCCATGTTATGATTTCTGTTTGTTCAGTTTTCTATGTTTGGGTTATCGGTGCTAAGTTTATTGTTGGATGTTGTGTTTCCATGTTATGATTTCTGTATGTTCAGTTTTCTATGTTTGGGTTATCGGCGCTGAGTTTGTTGTTATTGTTGGATGTTGTGTTTCCATGTTATGATTTCTGTATGTTCAGTTTTCTATGTTTGGGTTATCGGTGCTGAGCTTGATGTTATTGTTGGAGGTTGTGTTTCCATGTTATGATTTCTGTTTGTTCAGTTTTCTATGTTTGGGTTATCGGTGCTAAGTTTATTGTTGGATGTTGTGTTTCCATGTTATGATTTCTCTATGTTCAGTTTTCTATGTTTGGGTTATCGGCGCTGAGTTTGATGTTATTGTTGGATGTTGTGTTTCCATGTTATGATTGCTGTATATTCAGTTTTCTATGTTTGGGTTCTCGGTGCTGAGTTTGATGTTGTTGTTGGATGTTGTGTTTCCATGTTATGATTTCTGTATGTTCAGTTTTCTATGTTTGGGTTATCGGTGCTGAGTTTGTTGTTATTGTTGGATGTTGTGTTTCCATGTTATGATTTCTGTATGTTCAGTTTTCTGTGTTTGGGTTTTTGGCGCTGAGTTTGTTGTTATTGTTGGATGTTGTGTTTCCATATTATGTTTGATGTATGTTCATTTTTCTATGTTTGGGTTATCGGTGCTGAGTGTGTTGTTATTGTTGGATGTTGTGTTTCCATGTTATGTTTGCCGTATGTTCATTTTTCTATGTTTCAGTTATCGGTGCCGAGTTTGATGTTGTTGTTGGATGTTGTGTTTCCATGTTATGATTTCTGTATGTTCAGTTTTCTATGTTTGGGTTATCGGTGCTGAGTTTGTTGTTATTGTTGGACGTTGTGTTTCCATGTTATGATTTCTGTATGTTCAGTTTTCTATGTTTGCGTTATCAGTGCTGAGTTTGATGTTATTGTTGGATGTTGTGTTTCCATGTTATGATTGCTGTATGTTCAGTTTTCTATGTTGGGGTCATCGGTGCTGAGTTTGTTGTTATTGTTGGATGTTGTGTTTCCATGTTATGATTTCTGTTTGTTCAGTTTTCTATGTTTGGGTTATCGGTGCTGAGTTTATTGTTGGCTGTTGTGTTTCCATGTTATGATTGCTATATGTTCAGTTTTCTATGTTTGGGTTATCGGTGCTCAATTTGATGTTATTGTTGGATGTTGTGTTTCCATGTTATGATTTCTGTTTGTTCAGTTTTCTAAGTTTGGGTTATCGGTGCTGAGTTTATTGTTGGATGTTGTGTTCCCATGTTATGATTTCTGTATGTTCAGTTTTCTATGTTTGGGTTATCGGTGCTGAGTTTATTGTTACTGTTGGATGTTGTGTTTCCATGTTATGATTGCTGTATGTTCAGGTTTCTATGTTTGGGTTATCGGTGCTGAGTTTGTTGTTATTGTTGGATGTTGTGTTTCCATGTTATGATTTCTGTTCGTTCAGTTTTCTATGTTTGGGTTATCGGTGCAGAGATTGTTGTTATTGTTGGATGTTGTGTTTCCTTGTTATGATTTCTGTATGTTCAGTTTTCTATGTTTGGGTTATCTGCGCTGAGTTTGATCTTATTGTTGGATGTTGTGTTTCCATGTTATGATTGCTGTATGTTCAGTTTTCTATGTTTGGGTTATCGGTGCTGAGTTTGTTGTTATTGTTGGATGTTGTGTTTCCATGTTATGATTGCTGTATGTTCAGTTTTCTATGTTTGGGTTATCATTGCTAAGTTTGTTGTTATTTTTGGATGTTGTGTTTCCATGTTATGATTTCTGTTTGTTCAGTTTTCTATGTTTGGGTTATCGGTGCTGAGTTTATTGTTGGATGTTTTGTTTCCATGTTATGATTTCTGTATGCTCAGTTTTTTATGTTTGGGTTATCGGTGCTGAGTTTGATGTTATTGTTGGATGTTGTGTTTCCATGTTATGATTTCTGTATGTTCAGTTTTCTATGTTTGGATCATCGGTGCTGAGTTTGTTGTTATTGTTGGATGTTGTGTTTTCATGTTACGATTGCTGTATGTTCAGTTTTCTATGTTTGGGTTATCAGTGCTGAGTTTGATGTTATTGTTGGATGTTGTGTTTCCATGTTATGATTTCTGTATGTTCACTTTTCTATGTTTGGGTTATCGGTGCTGAGTTTGATGTTATTGTTGGATGTTGTGTTTTCATGTTATGATTTCTGTGTGTTCAGTTTTCTATGTTTGCGTTACCGGTGCTGAGTTTGATGTTATTGTTGGATGTTGTGTTTCCATGTTATGATTGCTGTATGTTCAGGTTTCTATGTTTGGGTTATCGGTGCTGAGTTTGTTGTTATTGTTGGATGTTGTGTTTCCATGTTATGATTTCTGTATGTTCAGTTTTCTATGTTTGGGTTATCGGTGCCGAGTTTGATGTTATTGTTGGATGTTGTATTTCCATGTTATGATTTCTGTTTGTTCAGTTTTCTATGTTTGGGTTATCGGTGCTGAATTCATTGTTGGATGTTGTTTCCATGTTATGATTTCTGTATGTTCAGTTTTCCATGTTTGGGTTATCAGTGCTGATATGAAATTGATGAAAACGTAGAGGAGAAGGTACTTGATTTGTTCAAATCTCTGGATGACACTATTACAGCCAAGGACATATCAGTTATTCACCGAAATAGTAGAATAAAACGCGGTGAGAGGCCCCGGCCGGTACTGGCCAAATTTGTCTCTAGGCGTACTCGAGCTTCTGTTATGAAGAACCGGAAAGCTTTGAGAGACAATGATAAGTACAAATCTGTGTATTTGAATGACGACCTCACTCCACTCCGTGCAAAGTTGTTCCATATTGCAAGAAATTGTGATAAAGTGGAACGTACCTCAACATTTGAGGGGAAAATTTTCTGCAATATGAAGAAAATACCTGGCCTAAATATTGCCGAACCAAAGCCTGTAATCATCGAGAACCCCGACGATCTCTTTCACCTGGGATTTACTGAAATTGATTACAAGGCGCTCGGTCTACAGGATCTAGTTCAGTGCGAGGGTCTTTATGGTGGTATTTAGGAGACAACAGGTGATCCAATGAGAGGTAACCAAACGGCTAATTACAATCCAACAACAGGTGCTCAAACATTTAATAATAATTCAACAATAGATGCTCAAACAGTTAATAACAATCTAACAGCAGTTAGCCAGATGAACACTCTAACAACCAGTGCTCAAAAGGTGAATAACAATCTAACAACATGTGCTCAAACGGTTAATAACAATTCAACAACAGATGCTCAAACGGACAATAACAATCTAACAACAGATCATAGTAATCTTCACGTTCTATTTATTAATGTTTGTGGTCTCCGATCTAAAATAATTGACCCTGAATACATCTCATTTATATATGGATATGACATAGTGACATTCGCAGAAACTAAAACTTGTGACAGTGATGAAATAAACATACCTGGATATGATTGTTTCCCAAATAATCGTAAAACCGATTCAAATAGGAACTCTGGAGGTGTTATTATAGCTGTACGAAAAAAGTTTGTCCCTTATATTGAAATTGAAAGAATCCAGTCTGAGTATGTTCTCTGGCTTCGTTTAAAACGGAACCCATTTAATCTGCCTAAAGATGTATGTATCGGTGTCGTCTATAACCCCCCGGAAAGTACAAGGTACTCGCGAACAGACAGTTTGGATATAATAGAGAATGAACTTCTTGATAGGTTGTCCCTATCTGACCGTGTCTACCTGGTCGGTGATTTCAACGCGCGAACTGGACAGCATGCAGACTATTGTGTAATTGACGAAGTGGTACAAGACAGTTTAAATCTGCATGATGATGTGTTATCTCATATGTCTGAGCCACTGAGGCTTGATGAAATAGACATTCCGATTGACAGGTGTAGCCAGGATAGACGCAAACCAGATAATTATGGCTATAAGTTACTGAATATTTGTAAATATAATAATATGTATATATGTAATGGTAGGGTGGGGAAGGATAAGGGAATGGGGCGGACAACTAGTAAAGGAGTAAGTTTGATCGATTACCTGTTGTCTAGTTATGGTGGTTTGAAACATTTAGTTGATTTTGAGGTGCATGATTTTTGTAACCTATATTCTGATATACACAGTCCAATATCATTTATAATTGGAAATTTAAGGCTGACAGTAAAGAGCCCCCTATCTGGAGAAGTTAGCCAGCCCAACTCAGATAAAAAACCCAGGAAATGGGAAAATACTAAATCTGAACAATATATTAAAAATTTGAACATGAATGAAATTAATAAATTGCGTGAATATCTAACCAATGCAATGGAGACCGACCATGAAATAACGAAGGACGATGTAAATAGAGTCTCAGAAGAAATAGCTAAAATTTTGCTAAGTCCTGCTTTTGAAACATTTGGTACTCAGCATTATAAGTATTCTGACTCAAGGGATGACCACGACGAATATACAAGCAAGCCGTGGTACAACCAAGACTGCAAAGAATACAGAAAACGTTATCATGAAGCTAAATCTAAATATGCTTTATCAAAAACAAATCAAAATAAGCAATTGATCGAGACAGCAAGTAAACAATACAAAAATGTATTACGTAAAGCCCATCAATATTATAGAAACTCAATGAGACAGGAAATCAGGTTAATGAGAAAAAGTAAGCCAAAAGAATTTTGGAACTATATTAACAAATTCAATAAGCGTTCAGAAAACGATCAAGTACCACTAGACACTATGTATAATTACTTCAAGAATATAAATGCGGGAACGGGAGATGAACGGGAAACAGATATCTTACAAAATATTGAAAATAGTGATCATCCTGAAAATGCTGCTATAAATGAGCCAATAAGTGCCGCGGAAATACGAAAGGTTGTAAATGAATTGAAAAATAACAAGGCAAGTGGGATAGATAATGTTGTAAATGAATACATAAAGACTTCCCTAGATTTTATGATCGATATATATGTATATTTTTTCAATGTTATATTAGATACTGGATATATGCCGGATTCCTGGCTAGCTGGAATAATTAAACCAATATATAAAAATAAAGGTGATCCAAATAATCCAGAAAACTACAGACCAATCACTCTTCTGAGCTGTATGGGAAAATTATTTACTTCTATTTTGAATACTCGACTAGCATTATTTTTAGAAGAAAATGATATATTATCTGAAGCGCAAGCTGGATTTCGAAAAGGGTATTCAACTTTAGATCATATCTTTAATTTGCAGTCATTAATAGATATTATGAAAAAAAAGAATACGAAAATGTTCTGTGCGTTTATTGACCTTAGTAAGGCGTTCGATACTATATGGAGAGACGGTCTATGGTTCAAGATAATTAATAACGGTATAGGCGGCAAGATATTTACAGTAGTGGTGAATATGTATAAAGAAATTAAGCCCTGTGTCAAAATTAATAGTAATATATCTGGAATGTTTCCCTGTGAAACTGGTGTAAGACAGGGAGAAAATTTATCGCCTTTATTATTTGCTATTTTCTTAAATGATCTGGAAGACTATATGAAATATAATCGCTGTAAAGGTGTAGAAGTAGAAACTGACAACGATGATTTCTACATGTATTTTAAGTTATTTGTATTGCTCTATGCGGATGACACGGTCATTATAGCTAACTCATCTGCAGAACTTCAACACTCCTTAGATATATACCATCAGTACTGTATAAACTGGAAATTATGTGTGAATAAGGAAAAGACGAAAATTATCATCTTTGGGTGCAGAAAAACCAATAACTTTAAGTTTACATACGATAATGAGACCATTGAAATAGTTAGTCATTTCAAATATCTCGGAGTCTATTTCAGCTCCAATAGAAGTTTTACTTACTGTATGAAGAATAATGTTCAACAAGCTACTAAAGCAATGTACTGTCTTCAAAAGAAATGTAGGAACCTAGATTTGCCAATGGACTGTATTATGCAATTGTTTGATCAAACTGTGATGCCGGTACTATTATATGGATGTGAGATATGGGGAGTGGGGAATATTAAATGCATACAGACATGCGAGCTGAAATTCCTTAAACAACTACTGAAACTCCGAAAGTCGACTGCCAGTTACATGATATTTGGAGAACTAGGGAGGTTTCCTGTTCAAGTGACAGTTCAATGTAGGATAATAAATTATTGGGGTAAGTTATTGGAAGGTAAGTTGACCAAAATATCTAGTATTTTGTATAAATTCATGTTCGCTGATGTTAATAGTTTTATCTGGATGAAAAAAGTAAAACCTATTCTTAGCAACCTGGGATTAACTAATATCTGGGATAGTCAGTCATTCCCGAATTGTAAGTGGCTGTCGATAAGTACGAAAAGAAAGTTTCAAGACCAGTACTTACAAACTTGGAGGAGCGACATGGAAAGTTCAGAAAAGGGTCGATTTTATAGAAAAATAAAACATGATTTTGAGATAGAAAAATATTTTGATATATTACCAGATAACCTTTTATTCCCACTCTTACGTTTTAGGACATCAAACCACTCCCTTCCCATAGAAAAGGGTAGATGGAACAAAACGCCGATTGAAGAAAGAATATGCGCACGATGTAATATTTCTCTCGGAGATGAGTATCACTATATATTCGACTGTGTGCACTTTAATACACTCAGAACAAAAAAGATACCTTACTATTTTTCTAGAAATAAGCTTTCTTATGGTTTACAAAATTTATTCACCAATCGCAATAATGGAGTAATTAGGCGACTTGCGCAATTTGTCAAATTGATACAAGAAGAGTAACTGTTTTTTTTTCCACCGCTCCTCCAACAAAGAAATGATAAATGAGGATTAAAATTACTATATGTATTGTATTCATCTGTCATTTATTCACCTTCATGTCATCCGCCATGTATATTAGTAATGTCTTATGTAACCTCTTATGCCCGACACGGGCCTGAGGAATAAACTGATTGAATAATACTGAGTTTGATGTTATTGTTGGATGTTGTGTTTCCATGTTATGATTGCTGTATGTTCAGTTTTCTATGTTTGGGTCATCGGTGCTGAGTTTGTTGTTATTGTTGGATGTTGTGTTTCCATGTTATGATTTCTGTTTGTTCAGTTTTCTATGTTTGGGTTATCGGTGCTGAGTTTGTTTATTGTTGGATGTTGTGTTTCCATGTTATGATTGCTGTATGTTCAGTTTTCTATGTTTGGTTATCGGTGCTGAGTTTGTTGTTATTGTTGGATGTTGTGTTTCCATGTTATGATTTCTGTATGTTCAGTTTTCTATGTTTGGGTTATCAGTGCTGAGTTTGATGTTATTGTTGGATGTTGTGTTTCCATGTTATGATTTCTGTATGTTCAGTTTTCTATGTTTGGGTTATCGGTGCTGAGTTTGATGTTATTGTTGGATGTTGTGTTTCCATGTTATGATTTCTGTATGTTCAGTTTTCTATGTTTGGGTTATCGGTGCTGAGTTTGATGTTATTGTTGGATGTTGTGTTTCCATGTTATGATTTCTGTATGTTCAGTTTTCTATGTTTGGGTTATCGGTGCTGAGTTTGATGTTATTGTTGGATGTTGTGTTTCCATGTTATGATTGCTGTATGTTCAGTTTTCTATGTTTGGGTTATCGGTGCTGAGTTTGATGTTATTGTTGGATGTTGTGTTTCCATGTTATGATTTCTGTATGTTCAGTTTTCTATGTTTGGGTTATCGGTGCTGAGTTTGATGTTATTGTTGGATGTTGTGTTTCCATGTTATGATTTCTGTATGTTCAGTTTTCTATGTTTGGATCATCGGTGCTGAGTTTGTTGTTATTGTTGGATGTTGTGTTTTCATGTTATGATTGCTGTATGTTCAGTTTTCTATGTTTGGGTTATCAGTGCTGAGTTTGATGTTATTGTTGGATGTTGTATTTCCATGTTATGATTTCTGTTTGTTCAGTTTTCTATGTTTGGGTTATCGGTGCTGAGTTTATTGTTGGATGTTGTGTTTCCATGTTATGATTGCTGTATGTTCAGTTTTCTATGTTTGGATCATCGGTGCTGAGTTTGTTGTTATTGTTGGATGTTGTGTTTTCATGTTATGATTGCTGTATGTTCAGTTTTCTATGTTTGGGTTATCAGTGCTGAGTTTGATGTTATTGTTGGATGTTGTGTTTCCATATGATTTCTGTATGTTCAGTTTTCTATGTTTGGGTTATCGGTGCTGAGTTTGATGTTATTGTTGGATGTTCTGTTTTCATGTTATGATTTCTGTATGTTCAGTTTTCTATGTTTGCGTTACCGGTGATGAGTTTGATGTTATTGTTGGATGTTGTGTTTCCATGTTATGATTTCCGTATGTTCAGTTTTCTATGTTTGGGTTATCAGCGCTGAGTTTGATGTTATTGTTGGATGTTGTGTTTCCATGTTATGATTTTCTGTACGTTCAGTTTTGTATGTTTGGGTTATCGGCGCTGAGTTTGATGTTATTGTTGGATGTTGTGTTTCCATGTTATGATTGCTGTATGTTCAGTTTTCTATGTTTGGGTTATCGGTGCTGAGTTTGTTGTTACTGTTGGATGTTGTGTTTCCATGTTATGATTGCTGTATGTTCAGGTTTCTATGTTTGGGTTATCGGTGCTGAGTTTGTTGTTATTGTTGGATGTTGTGTTTCCATGTTATGATTTCTGTTCGTTCAGTTTTCTATGTTTGGGTTATCGGTGCAGAGATTGTTGTTATTGTTGGATGTTGTGTTTCCATGTTATGATTTCTGTATGTTCAGTTTTCTATGTTTGGGTTATCGGTGCTGAGTTTGATGTTATTGTTGGATGTTGTGTTTCCATGTTATGATTTCTGTATGTTCAGTTTTCTATGTTTGGGTTATCGGTGCTGAGTTTGATGTTATTGTTGGATGTTGTGTTTCCATGTTATGATTGCTGTATGTTCAGTTTTCTATGTTTGGGTTATCGGTGCTGAGTTTGATGTTATTGTTGGATGTTGTGTTTCCATGTTATGATTGCTGTATGTTCAGTTTTCTATGTTTGGGTTATCGGTGCTGAGTTTGATGTTATTGTTGGATGTTGTGTTTCCATGTTATGATTTCTGTATGTTCAGTTTTCTATGTTTGGGTTATCGGTGCTGATTGTTGTTATTGTTGGATGTTGTGTTTCCATGTTATGATTTCTGTATGTTCAGTTTTCTATGTTTGGGTTATCGGTGCTGAGTTTGTTGTTATTGTTGGATGTTGTGTTTCCATGTTATGATTTCTGTATGTTCAGTTTTCTATGTTTGGGTTATCGGTGCTAAGTTTATTGTTGGATGTTGTGTTTCCATGTTATGATTTCTGTATGTTCAGTTTTCTATGTTTGGGTTATCGGTGCTAATTTTGTTGCTATTGTTGGATGTTGTGTTTCCAGGTTATGATTTCTGTATGTTCAGTTTTCTATGTTTGGATCATCGGTGCTGAGTTTGTTGTTATTGTTGGATGTTGTGTTTTCATGTTATGATTGCTGTATGTTCAGGTTTCTATGTTTGGGTTATCGGTGCTGAGTTTGTTGTTATTGTTGGATGTTGTGTTTCCATGTTATGATTTCTGTTCGTTCAGTTTTCTATGTTTGGGTTATCGGTGCAGAGATTGTTGTTATTGTTGGATGTTGTGTTTCCATGTTATGATTTCTGTATGTTCAGTTTTCTATGTTTGGGTTATCGGTGCTGAGTTTGATGTTATTGTTGGAGGTTGTGTTTCCATGTTATGATTTCTGTTTGTTCAGTTTTCTATGTTTGGGTTATCGGTGCTAAGTTTATTGTTGGATGTTGTGTTTCCATGTTATGATTTCTGTATGTTCAGTTTTCTATGTTTGGGTTATCGGCGCTGAGTTAGATGTTATTGTTGGATGTTGTGTTTCCATGTTATGATTGCTGTATGTTCAGTTTTCTATGTTTGGGTTCTCGGTGCTGAGTATGATGTTGTTGTTGGATGTTGTGTTTCCATGTTGTGATTTCTGTATGTTCAGTTTTCTATGTTTGGGTTATCGGTGCTGAGTTTGTTGTTATTGTTGGATGTTGTGTTTCCATGTTGTGATTTCTGTATGTTCAGTTTTCTATGTTTGGGTTATCGGTGCTGAGTTTGTTGTTATTGTTGGATGTTGTGTTTCCATGTTATGATTTCTGTATGTTCAGTTTTCTATGTTTGGATCATCGGTGCTGAGTTTGTTGTTATTGTTGGATGTTGTGTTTTCATGTTATGATTGCTGTATGTTCAGTTTTCTATGTTTGGGTTATCAGTGCTGAGTTTGATGTTATTGTTGGATGTTGTGTTTCCATGTTATGATTTTCTGTACGTTCAGTTTTGTATGTTTGGGTTATCGGCGCTGAGTTTGATGTTATTGTTGGATGTTGTGTTTCCATGTTATGATTGCTGTATGTTCAGTTTTCTATGTTTGGGTTATCGGTGCTGAGTTTGTTGTTACTGTTGGATGTTGTGTTTCCATGTTATGATTGCTGTATGTTCAGGTTTCTATGTTTGGGTTATCGGTGCTGAGTTTGTTGTTATTGTTGGATGTTGTGTTTCCATGCTATGATTTCTGTTCGTTCAGTTTTCTATGTTTGGGTTATCGGTGCAGAGATTGTTGTTATTGTTGGATGTTGTGTTTCCATGTTATGATTTCTGTATGTTCAGTTTTCTATGTTTGGGTTATCGGTGCTGAGTTTGATGTTATTGTTGGATGTTGTGTTTCCATGTTATGATTGCTGTATGTTCAGTTTTCTATGTTTGGGTTCTCGGTGCTGAGTTTGATGTTGTTGTTGGATGTTGTGTTTCCATGTTATGATTGCTGTATGTTCAGTTTTCTATGTTGGCGTTATCGGTGCTGAGTTTGTTGTTATTGTTGGATGTCGTGTTTTCATGTTATGATTTCTGTTTGTTCAGTTTTCTATGTTTGCGTTATCAGTGCTGAGTTGGATGTTATTGTTGGATGTTGTGTTTCCATGTTATGATTTCTGTATGTTCAGTTTTCTATGTTTGGGTTATCGGCGCTGAGTTTGATGTTATTGTTGGATGTTGTGTTTCCATGTTATGATTGCTGTATGTTCAGTTTTCTATGTTTGCGTTATCATTGCTAAGTTTGTTGTTATTTTTGGATGTTGTCTTTCCATGTTATGATTGTTGTATGTTCAGTTTTCTGTGTTTGGGTTATCGGTGTCAAGTTTGTTGTTATTGTTGGATGTTGTGTTTCCATGTTATGATTGCTGTATGTTCAGTTTTCTATGTTTGCGTTATCATTGCTAAGTTTGTTGTTATTTTTGGATGTTGTGTTTCCATGTTATGATTGCTGTATGTTCAGTTTCCTATGTTTGGGTTATCGGTGCTAAGTTTGTTGTTATTTTTGGATGTTGTGTTTCCATGTTATGATTGCTGTATGTTCAGTTTTCTATGTTTGGGTTATCGGTGCTGAGTTTGATGTTATTGTTGGATGTTCTGTTTTCATGTTATGATTTCTGTATGTTCAGTTTTCTATGTTTGCGTTACCGGTGATGAGTTTGATGTTATTGTTGGATGTTGTGTTTCCATGTTATGATTTCCGTATGTTCAGTTTTCTATGTTTGGGTTATCAGCGCTGAGTTTGATGTTATTGTTGGATGTTGTGTTTCCATGTTATGATTTTCTGTACGTTCAGTTTTGTATGTTTGGGTTATCGGCGCTGAGTTTGATGTTATTGTTGGATGTTGTTTTTCCATGTTATGATTGCTGTATGTTCAGTTTTCTATGTTTGGGTTATCGGTGCTGAGTTTGTTGTTACTGTTGGATGTTGTGTTTCCATGTTATGATTGCTGTATGTTCAGGTTTCTATGTTTGGGTTATCGGTGCTGAGTTTGTTGTTATTGTTGGATGTTGTGTTTCCATGTTATGATTTCTGTTCGTTCAGTTTTCTATGTTTGGGTTATCGGTGCAGAGTTTGTTGTTATTGTTGGATGTTGTGTTTCCATGTTATGATTTCTGTATGTTCAGTTTTCTATGTTTGGGTTATCGGTGCTGAGTTTGATGTTATTGTTGGAGGTTATGTTTCCATGTTATGATTTCTGTTTGTTCAGTTTTCTATGTTTGGGTTATCGGTGCTAAGTTTATTGTTGGATGTTGTGTTTCCATGTTATGATTTCTGTATGTTCAGTTTTCTTTGTTTGGGTTATCGGCGCTGAGTTTGATGTTATTGTTGGATGTTGTGTTTCCATGTTATGATTGCTGTATGTTCAGTTTTCTATGTTTGTGTTATCGGTGCTGAGTTTGTTGTTATTGTTGGATGTTGTGTTTCCATGTTATGATTGCTGTATGTTCAGTTTTCTATGTTTGGGTTATCGGTGCTGAGTTTGTTGTTATTGTTGGATGTTGTGTTTCCATGTTATGATTGCTGTATGTTCAGTTTTCTATGTTTGGGTTATCGGTGCTGAGTGTTATTGTTGGATGTTGTGTTTCCATGTTATGATTTCTGTATGTTCAGTTTTCTATGTTTGGGTTATCGGTGCTGAGTTTGTTGTTATTGTTGGATGTTGTGTTTCCATGTTATGATTTCTGTATGTTCAGTTTTCTATGTTTGGATCATCGGTGCTGAGTTTGTTGTTATTGTTGGATGTTGTGTTTCCATGTTATGATTTCTGTATGTTCAGTTTTCTATGTTTGGGTTATCGGTGCTGAGTTTGTTGTTATTGTTGGATGTTGTGTTTCCATGTTATGATTTCTGTATGTTCAGTTTTCTGTGTTTGGGTTATCGGTGCAGAGATTGTTGTTATTGTTGGATGTTGTGTTTCCATGTTATGATTTCTGTATGTTCAGTTTTCTATGTTTGGGTTATCGGTGCTGAGTTTGATGTTATTGTTGGAGGCTGTGTTTCCATGTTATGATTTCTGTTTGTTCAGTTTTCTATGTTTGGGTTATCGGTGCTAAGTTTATTGTTGGATGTTGGATGTTGTGTTTTCATGTTATGATTGCTGTATGTTCAGTTTTCTATGTTTGGGTTATCAGTGCTGAGTTTGATGTTATTGTTGGATGTTGTGTTTCCATGTTATGATTTTCTGTACGTTCAGTTTTGTATGTTTGGGTTATCGTCGCTGAGTTTGATGTTATTGTTGGATGTTGTGTTTCCGTGTTATGATTGCTGTATGTTCAGTTTTCTATGTTTGGGTTATCGGTGCTGAGTTTGTTGTTATTGTTGGATGTTGTGTTTCCATGTTATGATTGCTGTACGTTCAGTTTTCTATGTTTGGGTTATCGGTGCTGAATTTGTTGTTATTGTTGGATGTTGTGTTTCCATGTTATGATTGCTGTACGTTCAGTTTTCTATGTTTGGGTTATCGGTGCTGAGTTTGTTGTTATTGTTGGATGTTGTGTTTCCATGTTATGGTTTCTAGGTGTTCAGTTTCCTATGTTTGGGTTATCGGCGCTGGGTTTGATGTTATTGTTGGATGTTGTGTTTCCATGTTATGGTTTCTAGGTGTTCAGTTTTCTATGTTTGGGTTATCGGTGCTGAGTTTCTTGTTATTGTTTGATGTTGTATTTCCATGTTATGATTTCTGTTTGTTCAGTTTTCTATGTTTGGGTTATCGGTGCTGAGTTCATTGTTGGATGTTGTGTTTCCATGTTTTGATTGCTGTATGTTCATTTTTCTATGTTTGGGTTATCGGTGCTGAGTTTGTTGTTATTGTTGTATGTTGTGTTTCCATGTTATGATTGCTGTATGTTCAGTTTTCTATGTTTGCGTTATCGGTGCTGAGTTTGTTGTTATTGTTGGATGTTGTGTTTCCATGTTATGATTGCTGTATGTTCAGTTTTCTATGTTTGCGTTATCGGTGCTGAGTTTGTTGTTATTGTTGGATGTTGTGTTTCCATGTTATTCCAATCAATGTGTTTGAAAGTGTTATGTTACTAGTTACATACGATATTTACGTCATGGCTTTAGTTTATGTCACTGAATACCAACAAAGTTATGTGACAAATGTATATAAATTATAAATTTCAGAACGATGTGACACAGATTAATGATTTATGATCATGTTGAACCCGGGAAAGGTGGGGGGGAGGGTTGAATCTATCAGGAGATGTATATGCTTGTGGTTATCCAAATGTACATGCAGCAGTTCTAAGCTAGCTGGAACAGATTTCACAGATATAAATGTATGGGACACCATTCCCCAATAACACCCTAGATCAAAGTTTTGTAAACAAAGCCAACGTTTGAAGGGGAATCCTATACACAAGAAATTCTATTTTTTGGCATAAAATCCACATGGAATTAACAATGAAGTTTTGAACAACTTTTGCCAGAAATGAATACTTATAACATGGCAAGCAGTTCTACTGGGTTAAGCTTGAAAATTCATTCAATATGTAGGATTTATTGGCAAATAGTTGGAATAAACATTCCAAACAAGTGCACAAATTTCAAGCGAATTACATCCTTCTGATGAGCAAACATTTTATCATACACAAGAAATCCTGTTTTTTGCCTGAAAAATCCACATGGAATTAACAAAAAAGAAATTAAAGAAATGAATACTTATAACATGGCAAGCAAGTTCTACTGGGTTAAGCTTGAAATGTCATTCAATATGTAGGATTCATTGGCAAATAGTTGGAATAAACATTCCAAAAAAAGTGCACAACTTTCAAGGGAATTACATCCTCCTGATGAGCAAACATTTTATCATACACAAGAAATCCTGTTTTTTTGCCTGAGAAATCCACATGGAATTAACACTGAAGTTTTGAACAACTTTTGCCAGAAATGAATACTTATAACATGGCAAGCAAGTTCTACTGGGTTAAGCTTGAAACGTCATTCAATATGTAGGATTTATTGGCAAATAGTTGGAATAAACATTCCAAACAAGTGCACAACTTTCAAGGGAATCCCATCCTTCTGAAGACCTACATTTGGTATGCAACACATCGTTCCCACCTAGGGCATCCACTCACTAACATGAGGCACCAGAGGTGCTACAACTCCTCAGCCCCTTGACAGTCTGGACCAAGATGTTGTTATGGGTGTAGAAGTTTGGATGCATAGCAGAGAGTTATGGCATGCAAAATGCAAACCCAAGCCACAACTCAGACAAATGAACGGATGGATACACTGACACACGGATGGATGGACAGACAACCAGGCCAGTTCATCTCAGAGAAGTGAAATTCCCCACAGTATCTGTATGTAATACTCTTACATGTATAATCTACATCTGTATTTAAGTAGATAATCATTTGATACTCTTGTGCATGGAAAAGAGTTGAATATCAAAGCAGTTAATTTTATTTTCAGCACTAGATTGATCTAACCAGCAATGGTAAAAATATAATTGGAAAAAAATGTATGGAGAATTTATATCAATATAGTATAACTCGGATATAAATAACAGAGGATCATGTAATAGAAGAAATAACTTTCTTATCTGATGAAAGTATTTATAGTGAACTTGGTTCAGTTTATTTCTTGAACAAAATATCTAGTTCTCATTGAAATCTGAACAATATCTTACAAACAGGGGCGATAACTCTGGGCAGTTTGAAAAGAAAACCCCTAATTACCTCCCCTGTCATACCATGCGCTAATTTCGTGATTTGACGTTTTCTGTTGCAAAATCTCAACAAAATTACTCATTACCCTCCAGTAAAAGATAACAATAAGGGATATCAGCTCCAAATAGTATTAGAGTACTTAACATGTTTGAAGCTGAAAAAATGTTGAAAGCGACGTTAAACCCTATTCACTCACTCACTTGAAGTTCTAACAGAATGAACAAAACTACTGTTGTTGTTGTTGCTACCATGGCTGGATTTTTACTAATAAAAGAGTTACATGCGGCCACATTTCGAAGCATGCGGGGGATTTTGAGAAACAAAGTTTCATATTTGAATGACCTATCGCTATCTTTCCTGAAGTATGTTTTTGAGGACTTGTTATGCGAGACACCGCTTGTAAACTGCCAGACCACCATGACCACAGTTCATTTTACAACTGAAAATTCAAGCCCGCCATTGATGTATTGATTGCAGCCACGAACACGTGGAGACTACTTTCGGTTTTGACAGATCTTATAAGTTCCTACAATTCTGTGACAAGACAAAGTACAAGTTGCCCTTTTCCGATAAAATAGGCATTTATTATCGTTCAAATTCATTCTGTGAAATTTTAGACGAAATAACAAGATGATTTTCACAGTTTTAATGTTGGAATAATTTTTTTCTCAACAGCGTAGGGATACGACCATTATGGCAATCTCGTATCGGTGGCCGCAACTCTTTTATCCCGGGTAATTTACTGTATATCTGACACGGTGTTCTCGGCGGATGTTTCGTGGTTTGGACAAAGCACTTTCTAGCCAAATGCACAAAAATCAGATATCAGGACTTGATACCATGTTGCTGGTTTTAATGTGGATGTTGACTGTCACTGTAATAATTAAGAAGCTCCAAAGGGTATATAGTTCATGCTGGACCTACATTCATGACATTAGATCTAAGTTGTGTTCATACATCCTATATGAATGAGTCACTTGCAACACCATACTACTGAATAAATTATGCAATTGATTATATACTTTAGACCAAACCAATGGCCAGTCCTGCCCTACACCGAATGAACCAATGGCAGACATGATACAACTTTACTATGGAGCTCTTGATAGGCTACATGTCAGTAAGAGTATGTAAATCAGTATAAAAGTAGGGCTAATGTATGCATACTTGGAGATCCCTTTTTAAAAGCCAGGAAAATGGTAGAAAAATATAAAAAACTGGGTTGACCTGAACTGGTTTGACCTGAAAGTCTCAAAGGCACAAGTAAAAAATAAAAGGATCATAACCTGTAAATTTCATGAACTTCCTTGCAATAGTTATCGCGATACGGCTCGGACAGACGGACAGACACATCGCCAGGGCCACAACAATTTTAGCCCGTAGGGCTGAGGAGTAAAAATTAGAACTGTAGATAGAAAACTGTCAAAGATCAATGATTTTCTGATTTTTAGTCAACAGTGACCTTTGACCTCTGACCTCGACCTCAATTTCGGTACGCGACACATCGTCTTCACCTGGTGTATCCACTCACAAACAATTGCAACTGTGGATAGAAAGCGTTCACAGATATAGACTGGACACGAACACTTCAGTGATTTCCTGTTTTTCAGGCCAGTGACCTTTGACCTCTGACTTCGACCTTGATTTTGGTATGCGACACATCATCTCCCTGTAGGGTATCCACTCACCAAAAATTGGAACTATAGATAGAAAACTGTCCCAGATACAGACCGGACACGAGGGACGGACAGACGAACGGCACGACACACGGACGGAAACCGCCATCACATACATGTAATACGTCCGCCTTTTGGCGGGCGTATAAAAAAGGGGCTTTGCGAAAAACATTGTAAAGTCTGTCCATTTTAATTAGTCGTCTACTTTGGAGCTTGTCAAAAATCAATAGTTAACCCTGCAACAATTTTCTTTTTTGCAGCGTGTATAACAAACTGAACTCTACAAAATGACTAACATTTCTCTGTGATATCGATAATATATCACGCTTGATCTAACTTTTTAATTCTCTCCATATAAATGTACCGGGCCTCAATTACATAGTGAGACGTAATAATGTATTCATGCTCACTGGCACAGAGGTCATTGATGCCGAATACAGTAATAACAGGTGGTCTGTAGGAGTATCGCCTATACCCCATGCCCAGTGAAATGGCCAAATGATGAACCGCGCACACCTCTATGACCATTTACGGAATTGCTGACCTTTGTACTAGACAACATGAATAAATTATGACGTCTCCCTATGTAATTGAGTCCCAGTACGTGAAACAACTGTACTGGAGTTTTATATGGAGAGAATTACAAAGTTATTTCAAGCGTGATATATCATCGATATCACAGAGAAATGGTAGTCATTTTGTAGAGTTCAGTTTGTTCTACACGATGCAGAAAAGAAAATTTGTGCGGAGTTAACTGCTGATTATTGACAAGCTCCAAAGTAGACGACTAATTAAAATGGACAGACTATAGTACATTTACTTATAGAGAGTGTCAGAAGCCAACAGGGACCTGAAATATCACTGAACTATTATAGAATTCAAGTATAGTGAAGAAATCAAGCAAACAAGTTTTTTGAATATATTTTTTTCTGCAGTCTTCAGTCCATGCCTAAAAATGCATTCACGCAAAACATTACTCTGGCTTCGCATTGCAACCTGGGAAGGAAACATGGCTGTTTTTCTTACTTTTAGATGACCGTTAAAGCATGTATTGAAAAAGATCTGCTAACTGTGTGTTGTACATGTATGTGTAACATTTCAAGATACAATATGCCTCAAGTTTTCACCACACTTGAATTATGGTGTATAATGTATGATGCATAATTTCATGTATTCCAGACCTCTCAACTTTTGATTTCGTCAAGGAATGACATTTGAGCATATCCATAGCCCCCGAGAAATGTGAAATTCCACACAACATATACATATATTTCGCATACAGTGGAACATTAATATTTTACCGTTAGCGAAACCATTCCCTTTACCACAGTCAAAATAAATTTGTGAAATTCAATACCCCTGTTTTGTTCTCTTCCTGCATGAAGCTAGTGCAATTTTGACTGTTTATTTAAGAAATTATTTCACCAAAACAACCAGTCACAGTGATCATGGAGCGTGAAGCTAAAATATGAATGAGTCTCACATGGTCATCAAATGTCAATGTCTGGTACATCTATTTCTATATTTCCCATCTTGTGCTCACACAAACATCAAAGATTAGATCATTGAAAAGATGGATAAGAGACAAAGTGGATGGGTAGTTGTTATCATGGTTACCTGTGCTGCCACCTGGTGACTGGGCCCTGTATCCAGGAACTAGGCCAGGACTTGATGGTGGCCATCTTGTGTTTCTGTAAGACAGATGAATCAGAGAATTGATGACACCTTTTCCTTTGTTTGTCGATCAAATTGAAAACTAATTGCTGTTACTTTCAGATCCATTAGGTCATCTTAATGAACAATGGTTTATTGAAGAGAGGGAGAATTTTGTTTAAGGGGGATTAATACCCCAAAATCTGATTAATCAAAATTTTCCACCCCTTGTCAGTCTTTTGACGAATTTCTTCCTAATGACTTGGAGTATGGTCTTGAAAATTCACCCACTTGTCAATCTCGCTACAAGGAAGATATCGAAAGAAGAAAAATGCAAAAAAATAATTTCATATATCTATTTTTATATTGTACTGTATATAATTTCAGTCAATGGAAATGTTATTCAGGCTTAATGCAGTTAAGTACAGTACAAGGCAGAAATAACTTGCTCATAAACGCGAGTGAAAAAAAAGATTTTCGCGACTTTAATTTATTAATCGCAGCCGGAAAACTCGCCTAAATCGCGCAAAAAAAGAAAAGCATAATCGCGACTGAAACGCGTACGGTCGACGCGTTTCAGTCGAGATTATGCTTTTGTTTTTTTGCGCGATTTAGGCGAGTTTTCCGGCTGCGATTAATAAATTAAAGTCGCGAAAATCTTTTTTTTCACTCGCGTTTATGAGCAAGTTATTTCTGCCTTGTACTGTACATGTATAAGAACCTCAAATGCAGCGTCAAATTGCATGATCTCCAAGCATCAACCAATACAACCGAAGTTATATTATTAAATACACCAGAAAAAGAATAGGAAGTGAAAAATTAATATTGAAAATGATTTGGTTAATATTTTCATCTGAAGGTACTACATGGGAAAATTAGTGATCAAGTATTATTGCTTGACACTTGTTGATCACTTTGACACTGAATTTGGGGTTCTTATACTTAACTGGGTTATTAAAGCCTGACTGATATTCCCATTGATTAAAATTATGTACAACAGAAATGTAAATATGAAAAAAAATTTTTTTTTCATTTTTCTTCTTTCAATATGTTTCTTGTGTCGAGACTTACAAGTTGGTGAATTTTCATGACCATACTCCAAGCCATTGAGAAGAAATCGTCAAAAGACTGACAAGGGTTGGAAAAACTTGATTAATCAGATTTCGGGGTATAAATCCCCTTTAACATTGCGTACAGCAATATTACAGCAGTAGGTTATATTGTATGGCATGGAGTTACATCGAATGGTGTCGTTGTCAACATAAAGTGGGTGTCACAATCCCTACAATAACACTGCTATGTGTACCTATACACATTACAAAAGTGGGTGAGTGAGTAGGATTTAACATCGTTGTCAACATTTTTTCAGTCATATCACGACGGTGCCTACATGTGCTAGAACATGAGAGTGCCCACAGTTTCTATTATCTCGGACACCGATCAGTCCAGCCAGTACAGCCAGGCCCTAATCTAGCACCTCTCAGCGTCCGATATTCGGACGCTGCCGTTGGCTTCGGGTGCCCTTGCCGCTGGCAAAAAAAAAATCATTACCCGGTGACCAGTTTTCGTCATTACCACGTGTTGCGCGAAAGTCCAATTTTGTGTGCCTGGCAGACTTCTATCATTGGAATTGTGACCTCCATTTCTGAAATATTATCTCAAATCAAATTCCCATATACAAGTTTTAATCTAAAAGAGTAAAACGTAAAGTTTCTCTGTCATTCACTTTCGTTTCGGCTCTCGACATCACGCATTTTCAGGGCCACACGCTTATGGTATTGCGTCCTGGTTAGGGCCCCAGAACCAGGACAGGAAGTGCAAGGCGCTGTTCAAGCAGCCGCTCAGCTCGTCGCAAAAGAATTACAATGCCAAACTCCACGTGATATGAAAGGGACAAACAGCGGGCTCTAGACAAGTCCGCTGCCTGTACGATGATGCTAACATCGTTGTTTTGCCGGCCATATTAGTCAGAAGGAAGCGGCTAGTCCCACTGAGGCAGATGACACCAAGCGTACGTACAACGCGTACACAGTTGCATGTGCCTATCAAATTACCTCCGTTGACGAAATCAAGTGTTTATTCATTGATATCCTTTGATCTAAATTAAGAAATAATGGCATATCTTTGGAACACAAATTCTGCAAGACAATATAACATTTTGAATAGACGTAATATTACTTTCACAGGCAAATACTGAAATAGACCTACAATTGAAATAAGATTGAGCATTAAATTAATTTCATTTCACTGGCTTCTATAATTTTTATTTTTCTAACTTCATTTTGACCAATAATTTGAAAATGCAAACAATTTGTAAAAAATTACTACACATAAAAAAATCTAAAAATACAGATAGCAATTATACAAAAGGCATGGTGAAACTTGTACCAGAACAATCTATACATATTTCGAGGTTTTAAAGAGATTTGGATAACCAGAAGTATAATGAGGTATTGATAATTGTGTGTATATCAATCAGGATACTGAATATTCTTCCATTTTATCTGTGTATGGGGTTTTATTTATTGCTGAAACTTCAGAAAAGAGTTTCAAAATGCTTTCAGAGAGCATCATTTATCAGTTCATTCACAAAAAAAATCCGCGAGCTGCGAGGGGGAAGGGGGGGTCTCCCCCTCCCCCCCGCAGGCTCTCATGGCGAGCGAGGCTTCGCAACTTTGATTGCCCCTCAACCGGATTACCAACCCCTGCCTTTCATTTCTAAATTAGGGCCTGACAGCACCCGGTCACCCATGCAAGTATTGAGAGAGCTCAGCGTTGCTTAACTTCGGTGATCTGACGAGAACCGGTGTGCCCAACGTGATACGCCGCACCACACATCACAAAAGAAACTAATATACTACAACTGATAATTAATTTGAAATGTTTGAGAATTCCCATTCCAAAATACAGGAATTGAAATTTAGGCATACATGTACATGGACATTTTAGGAACACAGAACACAATACAAGCGTGAGAACTGACATGGAAGTATAAATTGTTTATCTGAAATAGGACCCGAATCCAGATGAGATTTGTGCCGAGAGCTTTTGATTTGGCATCACTGTGAAATCAGTGCACTTGATACGCCTAGTAGGATGCCAAAAAGTTCACATATCCAATAACCCCCTCCCACACACTCCTTCTCAGAAGCATGGTTACTCCAATGGGAATAAAGGTACGGTACTTAAGTGTAACAACTAACCTTCTAGAGGGATCTTCCTGGACAAAGGGGTAACAATTAATCATGTACTGTGGGATCTCCTGCAGAGGGTTAGCTCCCCCAGAGCCCATGGCCCCTGTGTAGGAGACTCCATATCCAGCCGGCCCCTGTTGTACTCGGCCATATGAACCTGGTGGCTGAGGGACCTTCCGCGGGATGAACACATTAGCATTAACGGACAGAGAGGACTTTGGTTCCTGAAATGACAAGCAGACAAATGAAATGTTTTGTCACTTCAACCTGTTCAATAAGATATTACATGAATTATCGATAACACAATATTTACATGTCCCAGGAACAGGATCATTAACTCTGTACAAACTGATGCCATTTGCCATGTGACAATTTATAGCCAAGTTTTCATGTCCAGGGCTTAAGATTACACAGCCCTCACAATTAGGAATATTGTCCTCTGCAAAATTCCAGTGGCATCAAAATAATTCCCATTTAATGCCATGTTAAAAACTGCTGCGGTGAACTAATAATACTGCTCACAGCATTTACCTCAGCAACTGCTGAATGCCATGGCTAATTGTGAGGGCTGTTACATGTATGCTAATTTTGGCACACCCTCTATTCAGCACAGCAAAAGTTTTAGGCAGGGAAATGCACCCAAATTAGTGAAAATAATCAAAGTCCTCGAATTCTGACAAAATAAATGTAGGTAGCCTTTGAATCAAATATGGGGCTTAATTGATGAGGAATCGTTGCTGTCTATTTTGGGTACATCCTAATTTGGGCACAACGTTTAACGTTGTATCTAGGGTGTAATCTAAAGTCCTAATGTCTTTGCTTGTTCCATCGCTATGCCATATTCCTCTATAGGCAATTGCATGTACAGTCCGGGACCACTACGCTGCATGGGCCATGACTCTATCAGGCAATAAAACAACCCCTTCTCCCATTTTTATTTTACCCACTTTGACAAGCCGTTTTATCGCTGTGAGAAGCTGATATCAATACAATACAAATCTTTTTTATTGTTACAGGAGTGTTACACAAATAACATTAATCTTGGTGAGCTAGTCAGTCCGACATAAAAACATAATAGATAAGTCATGCTAAGACATAAAACAGCAAATGCTTGAATTTCCACCAGTACATGTACCTTTGTACAGTTCATGTGATCCGTATGTTGTGATATTACTGCTATTATGCCAATATCAGTGGACAAGTTTATGTGGTCTCTCAAATGGGGAGTGATTCTGTCAGCTGAGTCAGGCTTTGTGAAACATACATGGATATAGGTTTATTTTTGTCGCTTTGTTAAGCAATTTCACGATGAAAACAACAGTTAAACTTGAGAAAGAATTTCCATCTTGTAATTTATTTGTATGTCTTATGCGATTATAACTTGTATGAAAGTAGACTTCCCTTTCCTCACCCGGCTTGTGAAATAGAATCTCCCGAATGAACACAGACACTTGACACATGTACAATTCACACAACTGTGCTAAAACACTCAATAAATACACAGTAAGCAAGTTGTTATAGACACAAGTGTTACTGCACAAAGGGGTAGGATATTATAGCATTTTAACAATTTGGCGGTTAGCTTGACTCCTGCAAAATTAACCTGCACCTCAGTCTTGTGGCAAAATTTGTAGTTTTTAGGATTTGCTTACTTCATATCAAAACATCAGTCTGCAAAAGACTTAGGAGACATTAGCATATCTGAGTTGTGTTACACACATATATTCGACTCAGTGCATGTAGACACGTAGCCTTATTATCACGGTAGGTACAAGTGAAACAGAACTGGAACAAAACGTCCAAAATATAATTACTTTCAAACCTCTTACACTTCCCCGAATATTTTTTTTCCATACTATGATCACCTAAAGTTGAGTGGTTGGTGTCATTGGAGTGTTTAAATGCCTTGAACGAAACAGAAAAATAGAAACATTTTCTCAACAATTTCTTCGGCCTCCAAAATTTCTAATCGCCGCCATGTTTATGTAATGCGCATGTGTCGAAAAAAACAAAATCCGGTCCCCAAAACACATGGCCACACGTGGTGGGCGTGGTTTAACTAGCCATGTGCATTTGGGGCCGGATGTTGTTTTGTTCGACACATGCGCATTACATAAACATGGCGGCGATTAGAAAATTAGGTGGCCGAAGAACTTGTTGCCATATTGTTGCCATCGATCGAACACCGCCCGCCGTCTACTTTCTCAAGCATAAGAGAACAAACAGCATTTTGGGAATATAGCACCATGTGATTTTTACTTGTAGCATCAGTGAAAAATACCCATCGAGTTAAGCAGTTAAGAGTGGATTTACAGATAAACAACTTGTTGAGAAAATGTTTCAATTTTTCTGCTTCGTTCAAGGCATTTAAACACTCCAATGACACCAACCACTCAACTTTAGGTGATTATAGTACGGAAAGTAAATATTCCGGGAAGTGTAGGCCTAATTAGTTAAGTACCGGTAACTATATTTTGGACGTTTTGTTTTCAGTTCTTTTTTCACTTGTACCTACCGTGATAAGACGCCAAGCGCTTTCCCTTGGCGTCTTATAAGGCTAGTAGACACGATACATGAGTCGAATATATGTGCCGGCCTATATGATGTGCCGGGGGGGGGGGCGGAGTATATTTCCTGTTGTTGTTGTTGCTGCTACTGACTTAATTTTCCTGTTATCACCAGGTCAGTGCACGTTGTCATACCTCAGAACCTTTCTCGTCTATTTCTGTCATTGATGTAGGTCTTCTGTATGACAAACAAAGGTCGTCTTGAACACAACAAATCTCAAAACAACCATTTCCATATCGCAATCAACATTTAGCGATCTGGGGTCTGGGGGCCAAGGCCATTTCCAACGCGATGACTTTCCTACCTCAATCGATAGTGCTCTTCAATGCTGGTCACGTGACAAAACATTATCCACGTGCACGTCTGCCACGCCCCATTTTGAACAGAACCGTGCATTTTGGACGACAGAAAAACATCTTTTTTAACTTCAATACACGATTGCCATGACCGTATTAAAGCTATTAAAGAAAAATCGCAAAGGCATTAATTCGGCGATAAATCATTTGATTCGCAAGCTCAAACCTGGGCAGATCATTACGAGGCGCCGTTTGTCACTTTCTGATTTAATTTAGTTATTTTTATATATTTGATATATAAATCATTTAAACATGGAGGTGAAATAAACACTGGGTTTAGTAAAATTTAAATCCTATATCAGGAAAAATAATACGTGAAAGATTATTGTGAGGTTGTAGAACAGTTTTATTTTGGCAAATGAGATCACAGACGCTACAAAAAAGCGTACGACCGACGTACCTGTGTAAGAGAAACGGTGGTCCCCCATATAATCATGATTGTCTGCTTGCTATGATTTAACCCAGCCCGGACCCTGACATCTGTAAAGGGTCACTTGGATATCAGAGTAAAGCATAGGAGATCGTAGGGAGATTGGGATACAGTGGGGCATGGGGCACAGTGGGACAAGCCGTCTAGCTCCTATGTCAATACGCTCATACTTGAAAAACAAGTGAGAAATGACTACATTGTAGTCAAAACCTGCGGCAGTGGCAATAATACAGTGAAAGACATATCAGCGGAGGTAGTGGTAATTGTAGAAAAAAAAGCGCCATCTGCAAGTGTTTTCATGCCAAGGGAAGTAATTTTCAACTTCTAACCCACAATTGTAGGAATTGACTAATAGGTTTGATACCATATATATATATTCACTTTCCCCGTTCAAATTCCGACAATTTTGACTGGTCCGTGCCGTCTATACTGAATTGACAGACGAAGTCACAATGATCGCTTTGGCAATGTCTTGGTACAAGTATCGTGTATTCCAAGTTTCAAAACATTCGGTTCAGCCGTTGATTTTTGCAAATGAAAAAGGCTTTCAAATATTTGAAAATCCAAACAAGTTTCAAGGATTTAGTCATAGCGCGAACATCTACGCTCTTCAGTCTCCCTTCTTGCTTACTTTGCCGAGCAAAATGAAAAATTTATATTTCCTTCAAAGTTAATTTTCAATGAATTTATTATCAGGTCTATCACTTTGATCTGTGAAACTATGGAATGGGGTTGAAGGCTTTATCGAACTGTTCAAGAGGCATAATGACATTTTTCACGATTCAAATTGACGCCTGTGACAGTCTTGATATTCGATTAGAATAATAAATTAAGTTTCTGCATTTATGTGCGTTATTTATCTGCAAACTAAATACGGTACCTTGACACTCTTTTCCATGCAGCAAGCCAATATCAATACATGGTTTGCTCCTTCTATACAAATGATTACCTATTCCATCCTTAGGAGATATCACCTCATCCGACATGTTTGGTCAAGCCTTTTCGAAGGTTGATAATTTTATTAATTTTTTTTTTTTTTTTTTAATCAAATTCTGCAAATAAGAAACATTTCTTGTCAGTATCTATGGATATCTCCCTATAATCAATTCGCGAATATGTTTGTCACTAAGTCATTCGGAAGGTGATTTAAGTGCGAAATTTCAGGGTTAGTTCACTAAACAAGGTCTGTGTGTATAAGAGAATCATGTCGAATTCTCGTTATTATCTTTTGGTACATCAAATTATTGCATTCGCGAAAACGACTTCCAAGTCAATATGAAAGGTATCTATAAGTATCAAAATAAATTTAAAAAACTCTCAAGGAAATCAAGGTCCTAGCTTTTGACAACGAGGTCAAATAGATCGCTTTTATGGTCAGTATCTGCTAATATATGACGTAATTTCATTCGTAAAACTGATTGACAAAGTAACGTAAATTGTGAAGTGTAGAACCAGTAAGTTCTAGCATAAATGGGCTCTGACTTGAGAGAATGATGTCAAATGCAACATGTTTCTGCCCATTGTCTGCTGATACACATAAGTATTGATTTTACGGAAGTGATTAATGCAATTCTAAAGGGATTATGAGTGCGGAAGAGGACGAGAACATCAATACCAGCGAAGCAAAGCCCTGGCTTGCGAGAATGAGGATAGAGGGACTGTGTTCCGAAAGAGGATCATTCGAAATAGCTATGTGCCAAATTTCATGCTTGTAACCGAAAGTACACAATATAACGCGCATAGGGTTGTCTGACTCATTAAATACTACATAGTCATTTATGTATTATAAAATCATTTACGCATAAAGTCAGTTTTGAGTATTATCAATGAGTCGGTATAGCTAAGACATTAAGTGCAAGTCCGGGGATTGGAGGGTCATTGTTTCGATTCCCACAGAGGGTTAAGTTATTCTTCCTTTCAAAACATATTTCCATATATGCGAATTGCTTGGTGATAAAGTTAAACATCTTTATTCGGTGAAAGTTGCTGAGTTGTTCCGCTTACTTCTGAAACGTAATTGTTGCGTTTGTTTTTATGATGCATGATCTATAATTTGATACCAAGTATTATTCAATGTTAATCATAATGATAATGCGTTACTTGTTATGCTTCTTCACCAATTTGTGTTTTATCTAGATTGGGTAGATAAAATGATTACTAGAAGTAGTGAACTTATTTTTCTACTTTCTAAGACAGTCGCCTGTGACTGTATGCAAATTAGCTGAACCACTGACAAGGTTGCGGCTCATCTTCCTTGGTATATAAAATATCCAATGATCTTAAATTGTATATACATGTGCATACTGTTCAATGAAAATGGTAATATCTGAAGACAGTGACTGATGTGACCATTCGGAACTCCCGAGCGGAAATCTACGAAGGGGACTGATTCTACGCTCGGGGGACGACAACATGAATTTCCTATGAATCTCCAGATGTGACGTGGCTCCGAAGCCCAATCACTCTCCCCGACCCGCAAATATTTCCCTGTGAGTCTCTGATTTACGTCAGATATTCTAAAAACTGTTTATTCTTTTCATTCGAAGCACGTTTCAATAGAAAACCATCAGTTTAAATGGTACACACGCCACGTATTGGCAAGATATAATTCCCGTGACGTCACTGACAGTTCCCTGACACCGAAACACACGTGACCACGCTCTAGTCCAATATGGCGTCAATGGCCTTCGAGGGACATCTCAAACCGGAGATCCCCGAGAAGTTGCGAATGTGATGTGACGACCGACAGCTTTAAAGCGACTGACGTAAGAGAATTGAAGTCTGAACGGAAATCAACGAAGCAATAATTCATTCCACCGAATATAGTTGCAAATGAATTCGGAGGTTGAAAAGAAAAGTGTGGCAGAGATCACACTATCTTAGCGCATGCGCATTTCAAAAAGTAACAAGAACAAGAAGAACAACAACGCGAGCCTCCCGTAGACCTGCGTGCCGCAGGTAACAAGGAGAGTAGGGACGCAAGTTTTTTCAAGCTGAAAAGTATGAGCGTACTATGTCAAGGACAGGAAGCACATTACATTATTATCAGCAGAAAGCCACCACCCCATACAAGTTCTGTATTGATTACAACTGAAAACTATCATTGGAAAAAAATTAGGAGCAAAAAAATTGTTTTTGAGCAGTTCAATTTTAGAACTGAGGATGATCATTTGTTATGCCATGTTTTCAGCAGTACGTAGATGTATTCCTTTCAAATTTAATCTCTGGGAAATATTTTAGCTGGGGTCAAGAATTACAACTAACTTAACCATCGCTGTTGAATATTCTAAACTCCTATCAATCTCAGTAAACTCAGATATAATAATATCACGGAATATTCCCCTGATTTACCATCTTGGTTTACCTAGATTGAACTCCTATGAAAACATATTCCTACTATTCATTTGAAACGAATTTTGCTTATTGTCCCACCGCACCCCAGTGGGTGTCCCAGTGCACCCATATCCGGAGCAAACTGTGACATTTTTTTTTTACTGTTTAAAAACGAATTCCGGAGAAAAGTAGTATAGATATTCCTGAATTTGTTGTATGATTATGTCGTACTAAATATCAGTTATAACTAGAGCATAGAAAAACGCTACTCTACAATTATAGCAGAGATTTTTGCAAAAAGGTTAAAAATGCCCCAGCGTACCCCAATCTCCCCTACACTAGTCTCTGGGGACCACTTACTGTTTCTCTGCTGTACCGATACCGGTACCGGTACCAGAACTTGTAAACAGCTTGATAAAGAGCACGTGGCATCCGGACGTCCCAGCAACAAAGAAATTTGCTGACCTTTTACAATTAGTGAAAGATCATTTTACCCCCAAGCCCAGTGAAATTGTACAAAGATAATTCTGAGAACTTTGACTTTCACATTGGATGTTATGTTACGTGACAGGCTCGTTGTAGGAGTGTAGGACCAGGCCATTCTACGGAAATGTCTCATGGGAAAGACACTCACTTTTTGGAATGCCATGAAAATTGGAGAGGTGATGAAGACGGCCAACATAAACATCCAAGTGTACTATTACAGCAACCGTAAGCATGTTGTAGCAAGGAAAGAAGTCTAAGAAATTCACAAAACCAGTAAGAATGCCTAGAGTTTTGATCCACACAGAATGCATCAAAGAAGCAATGGGAGCCACAAGGCAGAAAACCTTGTTACATGTATTTTGGTTCGCATTCTCTTGATTCCTGTTGAACCATACAGGAAACTCACCGTCATTGCAAGCGAATACGCATGTCGGCAGGCAAGGCCCATCACCTTTCTCCAGCAGGGGTGGATGTCAGTCATAATGCTGAAGATGATGATCCTCCAGATTTATTTTCCTTGGTGGAATCTGAACAAGCAAAAATTGAAACACAGAAATTGCATGAAAGAATTCAGCCTGGATTTTGGTTACAGCGTGGAAATATTAATTGGTTAATGGCAAATTCACTAAGCGGGAGGTGGATACGAGCTGCCCATTGACAATAATGAATGGAGATGATTTCAGCAAACTAACCGTGGAATTGGACCACAGCACGGTGAAACTAAAAACTTATATAGGAGAGAAATTACAGATTTTCACGGTGTAGCTTGATGAAGTCCCTTCTCCTGGAGGTAGTCAAGTGAACTGGGCCAAGCCTTGTAGGTAGGAACTGGACTTACCAACTACCAATCAATATGGGGAAGCTTCAGAAACTTCCTAAAATGCATCCTCGCGAGCCAGTGTATCAGTCGATACGTTCGATACACTGGTTTCGTTAGCTACCAATAGCAGTTCTGGACATAAATAGCCCGAGGGGTTTCCACATGTTTCCACTACACCGAATCAATCAGCAAGCGTGTTCAGTCAGCTCATTGCGCCAATCCGCTGCTAGATTTGACTTTTGACTGGTTTGAATTTCATCGCTGCCCGGACTAACTTTGATGTCAGGCTAAGTGGACATGGGGTGTCATAGCGAAAATCGTAGTCTTCGGATACCAACGTACTAATCCAAAACAACCGCAGGTCCGATGGGTCCATTGTGTAATGGACCCATCGACTCGAGAAATAACCCGAATTATCAAAAGGTCCAGGTAAACCCTCTGCGAAGATTTAGGGCTTACCTGGACTTGCGAAGATGCCTACAATGGGGTTGTTTTAAGTTCAGATCGGGCAGGCTGATCTTACAATTTCTGATATGCTGAATAGACACCAATCCCTGTCCAAAGAAGAGACTGGCACCGTACAGGGAATACAAGCTCATATTCATGTTGACGAAAATCTGTGCCGCTTAAATTTTATAACCTGCGTCGATGGCGGAGTTTCAAAGACACCAAGACGAAGTTATCAAAGAGACACTGAAGTCCGCAAAATGGGCTACTTCCGTTGTTCCCGTCTCGAAACTAGATGGTAGTGTGAGGATATGTGGAGACTATAACCTCACGGTGAATACAGCTTCCCACCTAGAACAGTAGCCCCTACCAAACTTTGAAGACTTAATGGTGAAACTAGCAAGTCATGAATGAGGAAACGAAGGAGACACTTACCATTAACAAACACATTGGGCTGTTCAGATACAACCGGCTTCCATATGGTGTATCATGGGCACCAGCCATATTTCAGCGAAACAATGAAACACTACTTCAGGATATTCTTGCGGGCGCGATGTTCATGGTGCTGATGCGTGCCATCGCCGATACATCGCCACCAACGTATGTAACAGACCCGCTGAAAATCTTTCTATGCATCTTAAATTATTTCCGCAAATTGCTGCCAGATGTCTCCAGGGTGCTAGCGTCCCTGCACGAACTGCTGCAAAAGAATGCAACGTGGGTGCCGGGTAACATGAACTAAGCACCATTTGAGAAAACCAAGAGACTGCTGCAGAAGTCATCGGCAGTCAAAAAAGAGCTCGGCAAATCCCGGATATTGAACAATACATCTGAAGTAATAGTTACCTCGGAAATTCCCAGACATTGAACAAGACCTCGGTAACTACCTCGGCAGTCCTCGGGGATTGAAAAATAGCTCGGTAGTCTAGATTTACCTCGGCAATTCCCGGACTTTGAAAACTACCTCGGACATTGAAAAATACTTCGTCAGTCAGGACTTACCTCGGCAATTCCTGGACATTGAAAAATACCTCGGAAGGTCAAGATTTACCGCGGCAATTCCCCAGACATTGAAAAATACATCGGCAGTCATCGGTAGTCAATAATTACCTCACAAATTCCCCGACATTGACACAGTCCTAGGCAGCCAAGAATTACCTCGGAAATCCTTGGACATTGAACAATATCTCGGAAGTTGAACAATACCTCGGACGTCAAGAGAAGAGATTTACGATGCCACGAGTTGTCCATTCAGAACAACAGAGTACACCTGTACGACCCGTGGAAAAATATTGAATCGCCTGGAAAATCTACGGCACCATAAACGGACAGTCCATGGGGCACACAAACATCCATGCGGAGTGTGTGGTTGCCGTTTCAAACTGCCCAGTCAATTAAGACACCATCACCGGACCATCAATGGACGCACCCAGTCCTATCCTCCTTCAACGCGACACAATGACCTAGCATATGCGACACCCCACTTGTCGACCCCATCACTGATGGTCAATTCATCGAGGATCCGACGGACACCCCTTCTGATGTAGGGAGGGGCATTAGTGACACCTACCGACGTCATTGGTCCTATATTCGACAATGCGTTCAACGTCACCGGGCACTTCACGACCACTACAATTTTCGGTTGGTCTTGGCTCAGCTCCCCAACCACGTGGAAGCCATTTTCTCGGACCAACCCACCGCTTTTCGATTGAATCTGGCGTTCGGCTATTTGCTGTGGCATAAGGACTAACATCAGAGTATTTGACCAGCCGTTCACGGGAGACGGTTCTGGCTCAAGTCGACAATTTGGATCGCTTGAAGTGGACATCTCCAAGGGTAAGAATTTCAAGGCACAAGGTTCCCATACACGTCTAGCACAATACTGACTCGATTAGGTCAGGCATTCCTGGGCATCACCATCCACCATCAAGCCAACAGCACCGAGTAGCGAATCGGAGATCGACGCCTTCCCGTAGACGGTTTGCCCTCATCAACCGATGGCACCATCTTTCAATTTCATTGAAGATATTAAAGTGTGGACTGGTGAAGCCAGTCCCAGTGGGACCAACAATGGATTTCGTCTAGCTCAAGCGTAAAGTCATGGACGATGGTGTGACCACGACATATTTGGACATTTGAAAGTCAAAATAGACTGCTCATTGATTCATGTGTAAACAGATATAATGTTATTTAGTACATACCGAGACCGCATTGTACATACACATTGTAAGATGTTGATTCTTGACCACCATATAAATGCATAAATTTCGACTTTTCATTTACCAATTTTATATAAATCTGCGTGCATGCAACCTTGATATTGTGATGTGTTTTGACAAAACTATTTCTGAAATACTATTCCGTGACCCTTTAGGTCGATTATTGCAAACACAACTATTTGTGATAATCAGTTATGTAAGTTCAAATTTACAGGATAACATAGAAACTGCTTATGTAAGGGTAATGAATTAATCTTGGTTTTGACGACTGAATTTATGTAATGCGACAGATTCGTGATTTGCTAGTCACAATTGCACCGAATTTGTAAGGACATTTATGTTGGGTTAACTTGACATTGTAACGTATAGCATTGTATATAATGGAATGAACGGCACATACAGGCAGGCCAGTAACACCAGGTCTCACTGGAGGCCAGTAACACCAGGTCTCACTGGAGGCCAGTACCATCAGGTCTCACTAGAGGCTATCGTGTCTCCAATAATAGATATTACTATCTCCCGGTCTAAAAATGACTGTTTACAGAATGGTCTGGTGTTGATGAAGTTGTGCTAGTCTGCCTGCCAAATGTTGCCGATCATTCCTAAGTTAGGTGGAATGAATTTACAATAAATCGGATTAATATTCAACAGATATGAACTTCGTTTTCGTTGTATCCTGTCTCATTTAAAGAGGCTGTCAAGACTTCGAGAAATCTCAGAAGCCGGATACAATTACAAGATCATGAGACAACAGATTTAGACGATCGACCGAGGACAATGAGAGTATTAAGTTTTGGACAAAATGGCTGAGCCAGTAAAAGCGCAGGAGCTCCAGGCCATTGCTCAAGGCATCACGAAACTTGTGGACAATTTGTGGACTGATATTCAGGCCAAGGACAATCGTCAATTACAAAGAAAACAGGTAAAGTTACAACACATATAAGGGAAGTGGGAAGAGGTGCCGACATACTGACTGCGTCACATGACTTCACAGAATAGTCTTCTGGTTAACCTATTCTAAAGCACATACCAAGAATCTAACGATTCGTGATATGTGTTGTATCTCAGGTACGCTTTTATTGTACCTGTTCATGTGGCAACTTGGATGATATGACCACACGGCCCCTAGCACCGGCATAAGCGGTATTAGATACAAATCTAGAGAGCTATGATGGAAATGCTCTGACAACTCGTATACTGGTAATTGGTGAGCTGTTTCGCTGTGACAACTCGTATATTGAAGATTGGTGAGCTGTATCGTCGTCAGATGTAAATGACGGCATTTAACACAAATGACTAGTCTGTGAGGCCCGATGTCGACCCAGCATCAACTTCCCACAAATGCCAACATATATCAAAGACCAAAAAGGTCTGTACAGGGGGCGGGCCTCGGGGACGAAACGTCCGATTGGGTCGAGTGAGGTATCAAAGTGAAGCTTATGTGAAGGGGCATCTAATGGGTTGGGTGTGGGGTTGACATATCGGCCTTCTGCGCATGCGCGGCGGCCGAAGGGTATGAAAATAACCTTTTTGGAGCTATGGGAGCCCCTAGTTGACCGATGGGGTCGAGTGAGGTATCAAAGTGAAGCATTCATGAAGGGTCATCTGATGGGCTGGGCGCGGGGTTGAACTATCGGCATTCTGCGCATGCGCGGAGGCCCAAGGGTATGGAAATAGACGTTTTGGAGCTAGGGAAGCCCCTAATGGACCAATGGGGTCGAGTGAGGTATCGATGTGAAGCATTCGTGAAGGGGCATCTGATGGGCTGGGTGTGGGGTTGAAATATCGGCATTCTGCGCATGCGCGGTGGCCCAAGGGTATGGAAATAGCGGTTTTGGAGCTAGGGGAGTCCCTAATGGGCCAATGGAGTCGCAGGAGGTATCAAAGTGAAGCATTCGTGAAGGGGCATCTGATGGACTGGGCGTGGGGTTGAAATATCGGCATTCTGCGCATGCGCGGTGACCCAAGGGTATGGAAATAGACGATTTGGAGCTAGGGGAGCCCCTAATGGTCCAATGGGTCGAGTGAGGTATCAAAGTGAAGCATTCGTGAAGGGGCATCTGATGGACTGGGTGTGGGGTTGACATATCGGCCTTCTGCGCATGCGCGGTGGCCCAAGGGCATGAAAATAGCCTTTTGGGGGCTAGGGAGCCCCTAATGGTCCAATGGGATCGAGTGATGTATCAAAGTGAAGCATTCATGAAGGGGCATCTGATGGACTGGGTGTGGGGTTGAATTAGGGTCATTCTGCGCATGCGCGGTGGCCCAAGGGTATGAAAATAGACGTTTTGGCATCTAGGGGAGCCCCTAATGGTCGAATGGGGTCGGGTGAGGTATCAACGTGAAGCCTAGGTGAAGGGGCATTTGATGGCTGGGTGGGTGCATGTAAAATTTTTCCTGAAAAAAAACGGAACACGGACTTTATCGAAAAACCTGGGAAAATGCCTATATGGGGTATGAGGGGTATATAGGTCGCCGGGCTTAACGGGGCTTGTCTATCAACAGAGTTATCTTCCCTAGTTCCAGGGTGGGTGTATGTAAAAATTTTCCTGAAAAAATACGGAATACGGACTTTATCCTAAATTACGGAAAAATGCCTATATGGGGTATGGGAGGTATAGGACCATCCTGGGAAACGTACTTCTATCCATTTGCGGTAGGGTTGTGAGGTCTCGTTTTACTCGTCTCGTCATTTAGAACATGATAGGAAGTGTCCCCGTGCGAATCGGTGAAATTTTTGAAAAAAGTCACCGAGCCCCATATAGACCCATACTGGGGTATAGGTTCAATGTTTATCCTACTGGGAAACCCACTTCTATACATTTGCGGTAGGGTTGTGGGGTCTCGTTTTAATCGTCTCGTCATTTAGAACACGATAGGAAGTGTTGCGGAGCGAATCGGTGAAATTTTTGAAAAAAGTCACCGAACCCCATATAGTCCCATACTGAGGGTATAGGATCAATGTTTGTCCCCTGAAGCATTGCTTCTATACATTGCAGTGGTTGGCTGAGTCTCGTTTTACTCAATCATCATTGGAGACATGGAAACCAAAAGTGTCGTGCAGATGGTGAAATTTTTGAAAAAAGTCACCGAGCCTCATATAGTCCCATACTGGGGTATAGGTTCGATGTTTGTCCCCCTGGGAAACGTACTTCTATACATTTGCGGTAGGGTTGTGGGGTCTCGTTTTACTCGTCTCGTCATTTTGAACATGATAGGAAGTGTCCCCGTGCGAATCGGTGAAATTTTTTAAAAAAGTCA
>JAVTVY010017494.1:0-62389 GCA_036873755.1 Hanleya hanleyi | reverse complement strand
CGCGCGTCATCACGCGTCATCTCCGGAAGTGCGCGTCATCTACGGCAGCGCGCGCTGACGGTCTCCCTTTCGGCAAGGTTCGGAGAATACATAGAACTTATAGTCATAATCTATACGTGTTGGACGAGTCTCTTCACTCACCGTATACACGCAGCTCAATGAAATGCCCGCTCCAAACCTAGACCAAATACACGTACTTGGTCCGTGGGCTGATTTCATTGGCTCTCTATTTTTTACTATAGTGCTCTCGCATTCTAACCTTGATGGGTTATATTTTGGCCCCATCCTACACCACTGATTTCAGTTTGACTGAATCTCCAGATGCATTATGAATAAAACACACAAGACAGGGTTTTTTGGTGAGATCTCATTTTTTTTTTTTTGTTATTCAGTGAACAACAACAACGTGAGAACAACCACGTGAAAACTCAAGCCCAAAACACGAGGCTTGTAATTAATTCAAGCCCAGAACAGCGGGGCGTATGTACATTGAAAGAATTCAAGCCCAGAACGGGACTTGTACATTGAAATGATGGGCGGCCCAGTCATAGACGAGAACATCGCGGTCCTCGGCCTTGGGGTACTCGTCAAACATGTGGACGATGGTAGATAAGGGTCTTCCCCGGCATCGATGGTACAGGTAAAACAAGCAATATTGTCCGCACACCATACTGTCCAGGCTTTGCAACGTTTTAGTATTCCAACACCACGTCTCTGTGCCTTGATCCATGAAGTCTGTTAAATCGGGATGGAGGGGTGGTAGGCCGTATGGGTCAAAGTATTCACCCTGCTCTTCTGTCAAGTACACGGCCACCCAGTGTTCACCGGGCCGATCCATCGGGTCTGTATTCAGGACATAAGCAGCCGGATACACACGGTCTAATGGGAACACGTCTCGGGCGAACACTCCTTGAAACTCCCTACGTGTTCCTGGGTCAGTCTCCAGCACCGTGGTTATCTGGTCTGTATCCATGTTAGGTGGCGAAGTCACACAGCACGTTACGGCTTTTATCGATTTGAATGATGTTGTCAAACTCGGCGTAGCAGATCACATTGATGGTTTTCGGTAAAGGTGTCCCGAAGTGCAGTTCCAAGCGTAAGTTGCCTTTCTTGACGAGACTCAGTTGATGATCGTTGTCTAAGGTGGGAGTCAGATCGAAACAGAACAATGTGTACCCTCTGCCGAAATCGTCTCGACTGATCATATTTCCCTCGTCTTGGTTGATTTGGCCAGTTGCTGTGAAGAGGTTCAGATAGCTCCGGATGTAATTGTCCGTTCCAAAGTTAGGTTGTAAGGGGCGTGCCGGTACCTGTTGGCCATCCACATGCAGGGCCACGAAATTGATGTTGAACGCTTTTAGGTTGAACGGATTCCTCGAGAGAGTCCCATTATAACTGACGTTCTCCACACAGGCTAGGGTTAAACGCTTGGGCAAATCCCCCAGGAACAGGTTTTCTTGATTGACAATCATATTGCCTTTAGGTACGGAAAAGACCTTGGTCTGTACTCGTCGAATCGGGTACTGGGCTGGTTTTTTCTCCAAGGCTCTGATGTGTCCCAACTGTACACCTGGGCTGGGTTTCACTTTGCGTACAAACAGACTTGCCTCTTGGATGACAATGTTATACTCGAGGTCCTCATTCGGGGCCATCAAGGCAAACGCAGGCGTTGCGCGCACTAGTCGTATTTTGACAGGTACTCCATTCAAGAGGTATCGGTCCTGCATGAATAAGTCCGCATGCAGACGTCCCATCATATCGACCGATCGACTCTCTGCTGTGGCATCCACTCTCTCCGTATAGCCGGCGTTATCAGGACTCGCTTCCATCTTGCCTGGGGTATCTCGGTAGAACAACGGGGCTGTCAAATACGACTTTTTAGCGTCACGCCCGTAGGATAACAGTGTTTCGATGTAGGCTCGGTACGGGTACGTGTTCGTCGAGGCGCTCACCAGTTTATCACTCAGGGCTATATCCACTTGCTGGAATAGCGAATGAAGCCAGAGATTCACTGGACCCACGGGTGCCTCTGCTTTCAGGTCTGACCCATCTTTATTGGTGATTTTAGCTTTCACATATAGGTACGTATGGGCTAAATCCAGGTAGGTCGTATCTGCGTTGGTGATGGTGAATTCAATGGGGCCTGTGGCTGTAATGCTGGAAAGGGGCAGATGTTCCACCCATTGACCCTCTTCGGCACTGGTCTGAGTAGGTGGGACGGTCCATAAATCAAATTCACTGTTGGTAGAAGGACACGACTCGGCATGGATGAAAGCCATCTTTAAGAAAAGATATCCTTGGTCTTCTTCGATGTGCGTCGTCGCTGGGTCGGTCGTCGACTGGTGCGTGGTCTCGGTGGGGCAGCTCTTTTATTCCCTACGGTGCGTTGTGCTTTGGCCACCAAGACGCCTCCCGCTTCTTTGGCCCGCCGTTTCAAGGATTCTTTGGGTGCCGTACCCCCCAAGACATCACCGGCCACTTGCAGTCCACTGCGCACCGCTTGTTTGCCGATCGCTTTGACCCCACGCGTCACCAAGGGCAGAAACGTTTTGACGATGCTCCCGAGTATGTTCCCCAGTCCATGTCCTCGTTGCATGCGTGTACCCGCAAAGACAGGAAAGTTACCCCCGGCCTGTTTGGTGTAATGATCGACGTAACTGGCTGTATGGCATTGATAAGGCACCTTCATTATGCAAAGTGAACCGCTCGGACTTGACGGAAATGAAGTGTCAGCACCACTTTTCCTCGTTCGAATGCCACCGGTCGTCCCGTGTCGTCTCTATATCGATGACGATGGAGCTAATATCGGTCTGACTGACCGGTAGATACACGATATGCCTGAAACTGTGGGTGACTTGAGCTCCATACGTGCCTTTCACCGGGCAGACGCGCAGTAGAGGTACGTTGCTGTCGCCGACAATGTGTGCATCGACCACGTCCGAGTAGACGTACAGGCCATACATACCACCACGCATGTCCATCGGGATGTGGGCTATCTCGCCGGTGGGGCCAGCGTACCCCTGGTAATTGAAACCCAGCATTTGCTGTAGGGTAGGACTGAGTTCGACACTTACGTTGGGGCTGAGCGTGAGATTGGCCTTGTCGTTGTGTGCGTTGTAATCCAAGTCCACGTGATTTTTGAAGGGGAAAGATTTGATGGGTTTTGAAGTATTCGTGACGTCTCGTAGAGACTTATAATGCATCAGACTTCTCAGTCCACCCATGAACTCCTTGGGGTATCATATTGACCTTCGGGTAGTTTGAGTCGAGTTTCTTGTCCTTCGTAGGTCACCTCGTACCATACTTCATTGGCTCGCACGTTGTACCACGAGTAAGGGTATTGGATATCCACGAGTCCACATTCCCAGCGTCCAGGTAAATGCAACGGTTGTGGTAACTGGGTCACGTACTTGGTCAAGGTGTTGTCAGGAAACACATCAGCCGAGCTGTTACTGGGTAGGGTGAGGTAAAACATGATGACTGAGCTGTCCTGCTGCTGCTGTTGGTTTTAATACTTCTCCCAGCCCTTGGGCGCTAATCGTCGTGATGGTCGCGGTGATTTAGCTCTTGGTGGTTGCAGGGGGTGGCGTGGTAAAAGGGGTGAAAACGTAGGTGCCCGCCGTGGTGGTGATGTGGGAGGTGACTCCGGTTCCCAAGGTTCTGGTGGTGTACTCACATTCTGCATAAAGGCCCAGCGCTGAGGGTTGGCCACCAATTCCTGTGGTACATGCATGTCTTTCAAGCCTTGAGCGAAGACCTCCCATCCTCGAGGATTCGTGTGCGTCCTGCGTTGACGCATCAGGTCATTCACTAAATCCGTCATGTGGGTCCCGGGGACCACCTGATTCTGTACCAGGAGTTCGCCTTTATCATTCCAAGTCATGTTAGGATTCTGTTTCATCCGTTGTAATACCAGGCCAGCTTGTTTCTTGAACGAGGCAGGTACACTCTTCAGGACTTCGTCTTCGACCCACTGTGGGGCTGTGGAAGGTACTCCACCCGGCTGTTGGAACGGTGCTGAGGTCGGCGGTCTGTCACGTGGTGATGGTGGTGGTGGTGGTGGAGCAGAGAGGGTTTTGTATTGGTCCATGAACGTCATGTACCGCTGAAGCGTCTCATTGTACCGTTGTACTTTCTCACTATCGCTTAACCCCGGTCTCTGTAAGATCTGTTGCATCTCTCCATCGAGGGTGTTTATCGTCTTCACCGTAGAAGGGACAGGGTAGGGCAATTGGAGGTTTTGAAGGAGCCGAGGTTCGACGAGGACCATTTTTTTCGTGTGGTTCATTGTCGGCCGAAGAGTCCACCCAATACTGGACCCAACACGGAAGCGGCCAACGGTGCTAAGATAGCCCCGAGAAATCCGCCTTGCTGTAACACCTTTTTCTTTTGTGTTTGAGACACTCGCTTCTGGACTACGGTTCTTAGACCTGTCTTATGCTTGGCCAACTTGGTCTTCTGAGCCGGAGTCAGTGGTACGTTGCCTTTTAAGATATTGAGTCCAATCTCGCACAGACAGCACACGAGACCAGGGTCCGCACCGCGTACAATGGTTCGCACCAACTCGGGTGGGGCCGTCTTCAATACACGGAGCGTAGGAGCGTGCTTCCGTACTCGCGCAGACATCCTGTACAACTAATGCTAGAACCCACAACTCTGCTCTTTTTATCTACTTCAGAGAACACAATCCTGCTGTGGTATTCATTCTTTTTTATTATCCCCATCATCAAAACACACACACACTCCAGCTGGGGGAGCCACTGTAGGTGTGTTTACATTATTTTTGCATGTACACGTGGTGAGTCTCTCCGGGAAAGATGCCGGTCCGTAGTCGAAGGTGGTCGGGGGTGGTTTGCTTCAGGTCGAAGAGCATATACCCATGCTGAGGGGTTGTGGCATCTTTAAAGGCTTCCAATGCAAACGGTGTGCGGCCGAGATACATCTGTCTCGCCAGGTGCAGCAGTTGAGTGGTATCTCTCGGGTTTTTGAAGACCACCATGTAGTGGGCATTTAAGCTGATGTTCCGATGTTCTTTGTTTTTACTGAACAGATTCTGCACAATGTAGATGATGCTGAGCCGTCGATGATGGCTGCCTTTGGTAAAGAGTTGGGTGACCCGCGCATCCGTCTCCGCCATGAGATCATCCAGAACCACCAAGGTGTCGGGTTCCAAATCGGCCAGGTTAGGTAGGCCTTCCACGAACGTGATGTGGGGCATTGCTGCATACGCTTCCTGCCATTCTCCGTAACACCACACGACTCTGGCAATGGGTGGAGTGATCATGCTGTCGGCGTGTTGAAGGAGCTTCCTGACGAAGTGCGTTTTGCCGGAGCCCGTCGGTCCTGCGATGACGCAGGTGAAGGGATGCTGCCACCGAGGGTCCATGGTTGGAGGTGTATCCGTTGTCGTGGTAACCCGCTCTTGTAAATTTGGTACGAGTGAACTGGAGTGGTGGTGGTGGGCACAACGTCGGTTGTCTGTTCACGTTCAGGGATGATGATGGGGGTGATGGGTACAACGTGGGTCGTCGTCGTTGTCGGTTCACTGTGAGGGATGAAATCCGGTGGGTCTTCAGACGTAGTGGATGTACTTGGTGTAAGTGTGGAGCTTACACTCGTTGTGGCTTGTACACGAGGTGTGGTGGTGGTGGTGGTGACTGGGCTGGATACGACTGGTGCTCTCTGTAGACCGGTTTCACTGATGGCTGGTGTTCTCAGTTGGTTAAGTAACGTGCTGACATAGGCTACGTCGTAAAACACACCTCCGTACAACACACTCAGCAGGGTTAGCACTAGTACACCAAAGCCTACTTGCACTTTGCGCGTTTTGGAAGACGCTGTGTTCAGAGACGGTTGCACCGTGTTCATGGTTGGACGTGGAATGAAGGAGGACGGCAGTGGTGTCTGGCTTTATAGTCGTTTCACCTGGTTGGCCGCGACCCAGGAATTGAAGGAACTGGGCCAACCTTGCCATTTGACGTAATGAAACAGTTTGCCACGTCGACGTTCCGTTTTCAAAATCTGTTCCACCGTGTAGTAGTCTTGGTGTGATTTTACAACAGGCTGTAATTCCGTCTCGTAAAACGTCCCCAGCAGCGGTTCCCCTTGAAGATCTTCCAGTTCATAGACTCGCCGCTGTCGGGGTAGGCGCCGTTTAATCAGGAAGTGCTCATCGCTCCAGTTGGGTAAGTAACTTTTCTCGAACTTGCCCTTGACTTTACTGATCCGTACAGGGTCCCCGACCTTGAACATCGCCTTCGTCGTTCGGTGCGATGGCCTGGGGTACAAGACACGTCGGACTTGGGCTTCATTGCGTTGGGTCACGGTAATGGGGGCTCTCTGTATACTTCGATGATAGGCTCGATTGTAACCCCTCACCAGTTTCGGAAGAACATCGATGTACCGCCTTGTATTCTTGTAGGTGAAATATTTATACATGCGGCCTTTAAATGTCCTGTTGAATCTTTCCACCACGGATGCCTTGGTCTCGTTGTACGTATGGAAGAAAAACACCTTCTGTTTCTTGAGAAACTGTTGGAACGGTCTGTTGAGGAATTCCGTGCCTTCGTCGGTTTGCAAATACAAAGGTTTGCGCCCGGTGTTGAAGATGTCTTTGAACGCCGCTATGAGATTTGCCCCCGTTTTCGTCCGGATGGGTACCACCCACGCATACTTGGATAGGATATCGATGCACGTCAAGATATACCGATTCCCATCGTTGTGTTTGGCAAAGGCACTCATATCGACCAAATCCGCTTGCCACTGGGCATCTATTCCTCCCACGATGACCCGGTTCCGTAGAAAATGGCGACGGACAGCTCGATGTAAGGTATAGGTGTCTTGTTTTCTTAACCAATCTCGGACTTGAGCACGTTGTATCCCCTGGGGTTTGGCCGCTCGATAGAGAGCCGACAAGGCACTATAGGCCGCCGGACTGTCGGGGCTGTAGTATAAGTTATCCAACACCTTCTCCCAGCGCTTCATGGTGACACAATGATGATGGACCCGGAGAGTATGGTTTATTTATAACAAGTTCCTACCACCGTTGTGTTGGTTGACTCAGTTCAGCCGGATAGTCTATAGCCTCGTCGTCGTCGGGTTCATGACTAGACAGTTGTTCATGGGGTTCAGCCAGCGCGTCCTCCATAGCACGAGCCCACGCCAACTCGTCTGATGATCGCTGGTCCGGTGTAAACAGCTGGTCCACAATAGGCACTACTTTCTCCAAGGCTGACCACAGATGGGGGTCTAGGGTGAAGCTTCGCGTAGGATCTTGGTAACGTCCCACACGGGCGAAGAGGGAGGTACGGTATACGTAGATGGCATTGTCTATGTGGATGAGGTGTCCATCGAGCTCGCCGCTCAACACCCGTTTAAATTTGGTCCAGCCGTCACGAGGTAGCGTCACCGTAGTGGATGTGGACTCCGGATCCCACCCACAGACATCCCGGTCTTCCACCAGGGTGACTTTATCTTCATAGACGTGTAACCCCACCTGGGGTGTAAGGGGCAGGATGGCTCGTAGGACGGATGACATGCTTGCTCCAATGTCGAACGGTGAATGACACACACTCTGTCTGACCCTGGTATTTATAGTGTCAATACCACAGCGCCAGGGTCAATAGGGCACACACTAGTATGAGGCCAACCAGCCGGTGCTGGTTCCGGCGTGAGCGCTCGTGGTCCATAGCCCGAGCATCAAGGATGGCTGTCATAGTCCAGTAGTGGTGAGTGATGGCACGCCTCTCCATAGAGTGCACTCTGTGGAGGACCGCTTCTGTGAACTCGTTCAGGATCTGGCGTCGTCCCTCGTTGTCGTCGCCATCTGCAAACATGGACCGGACGACTGCTCGTTAACCCGTGAATGAATTCACCACGGTGGCATACTGTAAAATGCGAGTCGCATGGGGCTGGATCTCCGCCATGGCTCTGCAACCGTAGAAATGAAGGTGTGGGATGCCGAGGGACGTGTTTTATAGACCAGATGTAGCTCTACGGGTGTAGTCCGTGATACGCAGTATTCTGATGGGTTATGTGGCTCCTATAGAGATAGTACTTCATCGACCATGGGAATTACCTTTTCCAAGGCTGTCCATAGATCAGGGTGCAGAGTAAAACCACCTTGCTTGAGACAGAGAAGTCGAGCAAAATAGGGACCGCGGAAAATGTAGACGTCGTCACACAGGTGAATGCTATCACCGTCGAGGTCACCCAATAACACCCGTTTCAAGGTAGTCCAGCCTTCCGGAGATAAAGAGACACGCGCTGGTTCAGACGTACACCAACACCTACTGTCGTCATCGATGAGCTCCACACGTTTGGGATACAACAATAGGGTGCAGTCCGGTGTAAGAGTGCAGGTCTCCCTCACACGCTCGTCTTCAGGCAAGACTTCAACGGCAGGTACTGCTGGGTCCCAGGGAAAATCTTCTCCACGTCTCATGCTTTTCGTCTCATACAAGCGGATAGACAAGCAGGCTGGCTGGCTAGAGGTGAAGCAGACTAGAGGTGAAGCAGGCAGGCAGGCAAGTAGGCTGGCAGGCAGGTCAGGTAAGTCAGATTGAATACACCCCTTCCCTAAAAATCGACTCCTTTTATACGTTTTTCTACATGCCGCCATCTTGTACCCACCACACGACACAAAAACAGGCCGCCATCTTGTACCCACCACACGACACAAAAACAGGCCGCCATCTTGTACCCACCACACGACACAAAAACAGGCCGCCATCTTGTACCCACCACACGACACAAAAACAGGCCGCCATCTTGTACCCACCACACGACACAAAAACAGGCCGCCATCTTGTACCCACCACACGACACAAAAACAGGCCGCCATCTTGTACCCACCACACGACACAAAAACAGGCCGCCATCTTGTACCCACCACACGACACAAAAACAGGCCGCCATCTTGTACCCACCACACGACACACAAACAGGCCGCCATCTTGTACCCACCTCCCACCCCACCACAGGCCGCCATTTTACAAGTAATTAATTAAAATTAATTAATTAATTCATTTATTTATTTGAAATACTAGTACCCATCCTCCGTATGGCAGAACTGTACAACCCAGAACAAGTCTAGACATGCCTTGATCACGTGATCGTCATTGGGAAACCCCCACTGGGGAATCCCCCGCCGCACTTCCGCCGCAAATTTTACCCGGGGGGAACAAAAAAGTAGGTCAATGCGACTCCTGCCGGTAGTTAGCTACTACTTACCTGTTCAGGAGCTGTCTGGTTCAACACGAGTTTCCAACCAGGAGCAGGTTGTCAGGACAAAGCTTTAGAACTTTGGAGTTGTGGTTTTGGAAGATGTTTGTGCTCCAGAATATGCAAGCGATAAATAGGTCTGAAAATATCTGTTTGAGGAAGTTGCAAGTATTCGTCTCGGTTTGGAATTCCTGCAGTATATGTACCGTCATTGATGTCTGGCTTCAACACATATATTTCTACCAACAAAGATGAAATACGGACTACGGGACACACTGTAAGGGTCCTGCGTCACTTTTGCTCTGGGCATACAAAGCAATGCGTATTTTGTCAAAACATATATAATGAGTCCCTGCGCATTCAGTGAAAGGCCACATTTTACAATTCATTAGCCCACTAAAGATGTTAAGAGGCAGAGGCACTAAGATTACTGAGAAAAAAATGAGCCTTATCCAACCTATCATCAGTAAAGTCAATTCACGACATTTGTTTTTCGCAAACATCTGGGTGGAGTCGCATGGCCCGTCCTTAAATTTTGTGAGCCAGCGACCAGCGCCTAGCTACCAAGCGCAAAATTGTAGCAGGACTTCCTGTAAGGGCAACATGACTTCCTGTAAGGTCTGCCGGACTTCCTCTAAGGCCGACGGCACCACCGTTGCCTTTTTTGCCTTTGTGTTCTATCGCCATTACTGGAAACTAGCATTATCATTCGAGGATGACGCAGTGCTCATTGACAAGCTATTCAAATAATTATGTAGTCATGCCTGTATTTGGATTATTCGAGTGTAATATTCATAGATTTAGTCTGTCGTTGAAATTCCATGCCCGAATCAGCCATACAAATGATGCGTTCACCAGAACTAGTAGTTCAACCTGCAGTTTTGTATGCCAGTACTGGAACGTTGGATTACAATCACACTTTTGGCGACTCGGCTCGCAGGATAGGCAACCCGAGAACCAGTCTCATCCCCATTCAATGCTTCAAACTGTGACACTTTGTCCACAACATTATGAATAACCATCTCTACCATGCAACTAAGTTCGACCGTAAGGAAAATTGTGGTCAAGAAATATAACATGGATGACTGATATGAGCTTATTCAATTTTCGGAGTAACTGATACATATGAATCTGGTGATGGAACTCAGCTTAACATTCCTTCAACGATGAAGCAATGGTGGCACAGTCCACTGACATGCATGGCAAAACCAGTTCATCGCGTAGACAAAAAAAAATATGCCTAACCTATCACGTATCACGAATATTTGCTAACCGTAATAACTTCGAGGATAATCTCGGCAACATAAATTTGATATATTTATGTGTGATATGGTATTTCTATTGTAACTACAGTGATGAGGTGAAGATGTTTTAAAAGAAAATATTAATATATTTTATGAAAATTTATTCTATATCAATGTCGGGGAACTTCATACAATGAACTTTCCAAAAATTTGCCGCTGAAACTTTGACTGGTGGCATATCCTATTGCGAAAATTCTGGACATGCTGGAATTAGGTCCAGGTGTAGGGAGAATATTTCTAGGACATCACCTAGCAAGACCAGACAGCGCTGGATCCAATATCGCCAAGGCAGAATTATAGGATATTGATAATGCCACTTCTACTGGCTATATCTTGAAGAATACTGAAGGGCTTATCAGATTTAGTTTTTTGTTAGTATTTTAGTATCCATGTGATTGCTAATGGTGGGAGTCTCCGACTGGACCCTGTTTCACACAGTAGAAGTCTCTTAGCCAGTTTCCTCGGCTAAAGCAATGTGTAAACCAGCCTTCTATTAGATATCCATTTTAGGCTTCAATGTTCGCTGATATCCAAGATGGTGTACTATTAGGGATTTTTAACCATAAAATGCTCGCCAAGGAATGTGTCTAGTCCATGTACTTGTATGACCTAATCATTCGCAACAGACCGACTCAACTGGCTCAACCAAGTCCACTATGCCGAGACTTGTCGAAGGTCGAGCCAGGGTCGGCCTCGTGAAGAATGCTATTGTCTACGAGGTTATACAAAAATATTTGTGTTTCTGTTTGATCATACAAGTAGCAATGTTTGTAGAGGCCTGGAAGAGCTTCCTTCCGAAGGGAGTGCGAGAGATCAGTCCGAGAATCTAACATACAAAATAAAATATGGTACTTAACTCCCAATATGGGCCGGTAACATGAAGCATACATTTGACATGTTACATAACGTGCCGGTCTATATGTCGTCATTATATAGTCACAGTTTTGGCCGAAAGGTCACGAAACATTTCTCGGGATAGCTGCGAAGTGACAAAAAATGAGAAACAAAAAATGCATCTAACGCCCAACGAGGACAGGGACGCTTTTGGTTGAAAGGCCGTCACAGCGAAACTTAGGATAGTTATGGATTGAGGAGATTGACTTGAGACAATAAAAAGTCGGAAAGGGCATTTATTGTCCACTGGGTGCCAGGAACATAATATAAAAATGAACATAATACGTATACGTCTATTCATAGCCATTGAACGGTTCTTTGGGTGGTTATAGAGAGGAATTCTAGAGAGAGTCTAACGACAAGATATATTTTTTTTGTCTATTTTTTGTATATTCTTTGTTTAAATGACGTTTAACGCTCACTGGTTGTCCATAATTTCATTGTATGTAAATACATTCTCACAAAACTGTAATACATTCCCGAAAAACATGTACCGGTGTGATGGATAAGAATGTTCTGGTGTTTAGTGCCCCTTTCCATGTCCTTTTCTATTGCAACCATGGACGGACACTTGTCCGCAATGTGAAGAAATGTGTCCTAGCTGGGTTGGGAGATAGGACCCGGACACTCTTAGCCACCGGCCATTCTTAGCCCACACACCGGTATACATATATGTGAATTTCCGTGGAGGGAACCCGGCCAGGACATTCTCCTCCAATAGTTTCTAGACAAGTCATTCTCCATAGACGAAAATAGGCTCTGCTTAATTATTGCACACAGACTAAAGTGGACAGAATGACATGAACATAAGCGCACATGTATACAAATTTTAGCAACTTACGCTATAACAACTTAGGCATGTGACTAAACTCGATCGAGTATAAAAGATGGCTGCGGTTTTCCCTTCATCAATGACCGCACCTAATTTTAAACATTACAGTGCGGAGTTGACATTCCAAAATAGAGCTCACCGCAGAGTTGTCAAAATGCGAGACGTGACCAGATGTGACCTCGCACAGGCAAAGACCGCAAGTCACTTGACCGGACGTAACGTCAACCGTGACGTCATGACGCCTCCATACCCCCTTGAGCAATACTAATATAATTACGAGTTCTATACTACTTAATTCTAAGCAGTTAATAGTGTTCAAATACCTGAATAATTATCAAGAAATGTCTAATATTCAACTCGATGTGATTCTTATCGTTAAGGAAATATCCTTGTGATATGACTCTCAGATATCACTGTTTCTCATCTCCACGAACAGTAATACTCGAAAATAGTTATTCACTGAAGTCCGTATTTGGATCACTTGCAGCCACGTTATCGTCTAATCTGTGTATTAGAAATAAACAATCTTGATTCCAGAATAATGTACATGTACCGCGGTAATTATGCATAAAAGCCTGCACGGCAATTACTGTGCTCCTTCCGCGTCGCTATTGCATCGCTACTGGCGGGTGGTTGGGTGGGTTCAGGTTCCTGTTGCTTCAATGCATTTTGCTGAGAAGCAAGAGGAACTTGATAATGTGATGTCTGGCACTGTAATATCACTTGTGTTTATTGCACCATGTAAGCATCCTGTCTGTGTCTTGTGCGCTGTCCTCAGTGTTTTATAGGGTGGATGCAGGCTGTCTGGTTTAGTAGCAGGAACACAACTGGGCTGGGTGGTGCTTAGTTGGTTTGTCGTGACATAGCTGAAATATTGTTGAAAGCGACGTTAAATTCTATTCACCCATTCACTGCATCGCTACTGCGTTGCTCCCGCGTTGTTACTGCGCCGGTACCGCGCTAGAACTGCATCGCTACTGCACTTTTGAGATTTGATGAGAGCAGTACTGTAGGAAAAGGAGATAACCTACTTTTGACACACTTTTACATGCTGGTACCTCTATAGTTTATATGTGTGAAACAATTGATTTTTTTCATGTTTTGACATGTTTATGAGATAAAGTTGCCGAGATGTCGCGGCCGAAATGTCGTACCCACCACTTTGAGACGAAGACGCGTACCGAATTGTCGCCTGCCAAATTGTCCAGACATCAGCGGTGTTAGTGTGTATAGTATAAATGAATAAAAGAGGAACTGGGGAAAGTTTAATGTGTGATGAAAGAAAAATCACAGTATTTAGCCCTCAAAAGACCTGCGTTCCCTAGTTCCCTTAAGTTCGTCCTTGAGTTTGCGTTTTTCAGATCGAGTTCACTATGCACTCCTTTGAATGTATATCCATGGCTTGCTGAGGCTTTGTTCAGGACTTTCGTTTTCATTTGCAGAGTTCGAGTTGGATTATCCGCGGCACTGTTTTTCAGTGTCAAAATAACTTCAACGTCCTAGTGATACATTTTCCTGATTCTTTCCTAGTGAATCACTTGACCTCTATCAATCGTTATAAGGACGTAATTAAGAAAGACTTGATTCCTTTTACTTCGCTTTTATCAACATGTTTGACTGACAATCAATTCCACAGTCTGAAACAAGACAACTGACAATGCGAATGAGGAAATGTTGAATTTTCAGCGAAGTTGCGCCCTTCTCACTCTTTCACTGATGCAAAAATAAACAAATTTAAATAAAATGAAAAATATTGGCGTTCAGATGAAACCATCTTCACGTAAACTTGAGTCAGCGTCAAATTCTAACACCTCTGCAAGAAAAGGTAGCCTAACTTCATCGATGCGTAAGTTGTTGCATCAATGCCAAGCTGAATTGTTTGAAGTGGTGGGTGCCAAACGCGGCAATTTTCGGCGCTATATTACGGTGTTGGAACAAGAAGCCGTCGTAATGACAAGAATGATCGCACAGGCCAGTATTCTGAATATTCTGATTCTATTCAAAGCTAGCGTGGTACACTTGCTGTGCTTAAGCGGGTATCTCTTGACGTCTTTTCTAACAGCTTAATTTTCGATATAAAGACTATTTTTCATCGATTTTGTTTCGCCATTAACCTTTGCAGTTCATTATGAATTTTTACATTAGGCGATTTACTTTCCTAACTTTGGAAGCCTTTCAAGATCTTGGACCTTTAACCCTATCCGGCCTGGGCGATTTGGAGTGTACCGCACCCTCGTGAGAGACGGGAAGTGCCTGCATATATTTTCGCGATCCCTGAGGCTAGAGTACTGATATTTACCACACTATACCTTTGGGTGAAGCTCTACTACAAATCTATCAAATCCTCCAAGATAGCCGTCAATATGACGTTACAGTGACGACATTTTCAAAAGGCATTTTTGGACGATTTTCGGTCAGAGTTTTCGAAAAAAATTTATATATGCGTTTTCTTCGTAAAAACTGCATGATAAATTATTAAATAATAATCTCATGTGAATAAAATAGCTTTTGCCCGCTTTTCCTCTCAGAAAACCAGGCATTTTGAAGAAAATTGACGGAAACTTCGCTTTTTTGGTACCCACATAGTCGCCAATTTGAATTTACCCATGAACGTCTGCTTGGAGCTGATGCAGATAGATTCAAAATGACCCTAATATGATAAACTACAAAGTCAAGGAGTGTCGAATCTCACAGGAGATGGGAGCAAAAAAAAAACAGGTAGGCGTAAAGAGCACACCCAAACCAGGCCCAGTCTGCCGGGTTAATGATTTCTATATTATTGAACGCAACAATGCTGACAATGCTTTATCCTGTGTCCATGACAATCATATTTGATTAAAATTCTGAAGGGGGATAGTCTCACACTATGAGTTGGTTTACTGATAACAAAATGATCTCAGATAAGTTGCATCAGCAAGAGGACGCATGAAAATCACATAACTTTCAGTCTGGGAGAGTCCAAAGTTGACCGTGTTGAGGAAGTCAGGTGTCTCTACCGAATTTTAGTTAAATTTTAACTCCCATATTTCGGGCCTGTGCAACAAAGCCCTCTAGACAGCTGAATATTTTATAAAAGAACAGAGAAACATCTTAGCAGATAAAACCAGATAAATTAGCTATTGCAACTCTTTTAAATTTAATTACTTTCCCCTCATCTGGCAAGTTTGCAGTGGGGGATGTACCAGTAATCAGGAGAGATCCAGGAACGGTCTCTGACTTCTGTTTGACAACTGCTTTAGTTCGTATGAATAGCTCCTGGAAACATCCAATCTGCCATCATTAAAAATTCACAGAATGCCGACTATAGCACTGTAGGCTTTCAAACTGTTTCATAACTATAGCCCATCATAGGCCTGTGCAACTGCTCTACTGTTTTTGTATAGCCTCCACCAGTCTGTGCAGCTTCCCCAGGAAAATCCGGCCTTTCCGTGAAATGATATGCTTTCAGAGCTATGCGGAAGGATCTTCCTTGTCAGGAGAAAATGCCAGAGAAAAAGAAAGATCAAAATAGTATGGGTATCATTAACCGCACAATTGTTCGGTCAAATATAATCAGTGCTCTCTGAATAAAATCATGTTGTGTTCTGATTTACTTGAAAGAACATCTTGATGTCGCTCAGTTTCAAATTAATAGTATTCAGTATCAAGTGTGTGAGTGTGTGCTACCAAGTTGACACCAAGACAGATTCCGGTGAGGAAGTTGTTAAATATATAGATATGTTTTTCTTTGACCCATGCAGCCGAGGACATTATTGATCAATGATCAGAGAAAGGAAGTTAGGGAGTTGTAGAGGATGGATTATCGATTAAACCATCTTTAGCCTCATTAGTGTTTGGAGGTAGGATATAATGTATCAATAATTGGCAACATAACTGCGTGTGTTTTAATCCGGAGATTGGTTTGAGCATTCTTAATCCATAGGATATTCCATGTTCTCTCGTTATATAGAGACACGATGTATCTCAGTCACACTTTGAACACCGTGGGGATGTGCATAGGTTTCACATAGCCCCTCGTCCCAGGTTAAGCGGAATTAAACATGAAACGTAATGTCAAAGAACGTGTACGTTGCGCTCGCATTTTGCTATCAGCACTCCATAGAAATCGCTAAATTAAAAAAAAATCGAGTGAAGACACTTGGTGGTATAGCCGTGTTTTACATGTTTCTGAAATACTGTATTGTGATGTTGATTAAATTCGTCATATCATTATCTGGTTGAGCAACTTTACTGCATTCGCGCCAACAGTAAGTCCCTACCATAACGACCCAATAATTAGCTGGTAACAGTATCGCCTGTTACGGTGTTGACCAGCAAATAGTGGAGAAAATCAAATTCTTATGCAGTCGTTCATCTTGATTAAAAGTCCTCTCATGCTGACTCTTCCAATTGATTGGTGAAATATTACTATTGTGCGTAATAGTTGGTAGATTAATGAGAAATGTTCGTCACCATTGTTCAATCATGTTTCAATCATATTTGTCAAAATTGAACCAATTAACATACACATGTATTGGTTTAGGCTTATTAGGAAATTATTTTTGTACTTATTCTCAAGTTCGTATTGGCGACCACATGTGGTCATCTGACACTTACAGTTTTTCATATCAGTGTAGATATTTGTCAAAATTGACCAAATATACATCTTATGTTATTATTTTATGCTCACTTTGAGAGTATTCCTATAATCTTGATCGCAAAGCATAATGGTTAAATTCAGAATGGTGGGCACAAGTGGTCATCTTATATTTAAGAAATAATGTTTTCATAGGCGTGCTAAATCGTTATTTTACGCACGGTTAGTGTGAGAAAGTTTTCATTTCTATTTTATTGCACTACTTAAATTGATTATCAGCAAATTGCGAAAATATGGTAACCGTTCACAACCTTGCTTTCGTTGTTGAAATGTACCTTCTGCCTCATTCGAAAAGGTTGTAGGTGTACAGGGAATGGGATCCACGAGATAACTAAGCCACTTTTTCACTTTTTGCCAACTGACGTGGCATTTACCACATTTTCAGATGAAAGATCATTTTTAAGTTTGAGGGTTCATTGCATAACATTTTATGAAACAACTCTTCATAGAAATATCAAGAACAGATGTGTACAATGACCACCAGAGTTCATCCGTATGGTTTGCTGAATTTGCTGGTTTTATTGGTTAGTTGGAAATTATGTAATTTAGAAACAACAACATGCTATATTCCTGGTCAAGGAAGGTTATTAAGGCTGAGTTCAGAGAGGTGAGATGTGGCCATTATTCAATACATACGCACAGTTTAAACGTGAGAATCCATACTGGAAGATATAGATTTTGCCCCAGTCAAGCGTTACCTGCTGCGCAAGCTCAACTCCTTGAGTGGCGTTTCAAAAGTTGAAAATACCAAACGAGAAAATTATCTTAGTATACATAACATCTTGTGTCATCAAGGAACACAAGATTATAAACTTTTTCCGTGTATTATCGAGCGCCCGATAATACACGGAAAAGTTTATAATCTTGTGTTCAGAAACATCCTTGGTGACACAAGATGTTATGTATACTAAGATAATTTCTTTGATAGGCATTTAGAAGTCGGCGTATATAACACAAGGCTATTCTATGGATAACAGCGATAAAGAAGTTTTTTTGCGCACCAGATAACGCTTGACTGGGACAAAATCTATACTGGTATAGGTATGTTAATGAATACAAACCATTTCAAAGCCCATTTATACTGCTTTGCAAACGCTGTATAGACGATATTCTCGCTTTGAGTAGTCGCTATAGGTTACGATGAACTAAATATAGTCCACCTACATTTGAACAAGTTAAATAACCATATCGCAGACACGAAAAACTTTTCTGCAGAATTCGTGCCAACAGTAAATCAATACCATAATTAATCATGTCTATTTTCATCGTCTGCACAGAATATCTTGTGCACTACGATTGTACTCTACTATAAACGTATGTTATTTATCACTACATTTGAGAAACATTGAACGAAGGTGTTTAAAGGTATTAGTAATCCACACTGCAATATAAACCCCTGCAGGCCTGATCTACAGAAATCACTGACTGTGCATGTGTGGATCGAAAGTATTATTGGCAATATTTACACTAATATAATGGTCGAACTTCACCGACAGGACGCCTTAATTACGGGAATTGTGATTGTTACCAAGTTGATGGGAAGCACCATGAAAATAAATTTAAAAAATGCATTCGTTTATCTCCCATGGAAGATGAAATATTTCAACGAAGCCTTCTTTCTTGAAGATCGGACATATGCGCCATGGACGATATATGTTTGACGACTTAAATGGCACGCTTTCTGTATGGCATGGTTGTAGTTCAACACCATTGGTGGGAAAATGTGAGCAAAAAGCTAAACAGCCGAGTCCATACATGAAGGAGACTATCTAAAGGCACAAAGAACACGAGGAATGTAAGAAGGCCTCAAATCAAACAGCTAACAAAATTAAAGAAGCCAAGCTTAAACCATTGAAGAACCATTGAAAAACTATTCGACTCACATGAAAGATATAAACAGGATAGAGATAAACTATGTTTTCAATAGAAGATTTCACCTGTTTGTGTTTCCTGACATATGGAGATCTGGAAATGTGACACACGTATCAAAAAAGGGAGACGAACCTCAATCGTAGAATTACAGATCAATTTTAGTTTTGATTTTTAAAGTAACTGAAAGGCACGTTAGTATTTACCCCTATATAAAAGTGCGCAAATGTCTACTGAACATCAATCTGGATTTCGAAAAAAAAAAATCATGCGAGACACCTATGATAATCATTGTTGATGCTCGAAGCAAGGCATCGATGACGGTAATCTTGTGAGAGTTGTCTATCCAGATCATCAGATGGCGATTGATCTTCTTAAAAGTATTGTCAGGCATTTGGTGTCATCGACGACGGGGGTTCTAATCCCAACCAAACCAGTCTGGTAGTTCCTACTTATGGGTAGATATCTGCAAACCGAGATTGTCAACAGAATCCATATCTGAAACGTCTAATTCATCAAAGAGCAGCCATAAGCAGAGATAAAGTCCATCCAGACATAACATGAAAATATAATAAATACAAGCCAGTAAACAAAGACGTCAGATCCGAACTTTAAAGGCACATGAGTTAAGAAATCTGGTTGTTCATATATTCAATAAATGAAGCAATTTTTGTGAAACAGATATTCCATATCAATAAATAAAAGATGAATAGTTTAGTGGCAATTCCAAATTTACGGTACAAGTGAGACAACGCTCAGCGATAAATGATCCTGTTGTACACAGTTTTAGGTAGCTTTTCTTCCACCCGGGGTCCATTCTTCCACCCGGGATCCATTCTCTACTAATGACTGCTATAATTTATACACCGGATTATAATCACTAGAATTAATTTGGTAACAGTTCTGGGTATAATGTTTACCAGAGCTGATGTACGAGTGAAATAAACTTCCTGGAAGTCTAGACAACTGCTTTTTTCGATACTTGACAGCTCGACAGTGGAATGAAATATGTCTTGTTTGTTACCAATCCACTCGTGATGGGCCCCATTTACATATATTCGAAGGACTAGTCTCTTCAGACTTATCAGTCGTTTGTTCAATACTTTTCAACTATGTGGGCCCACTTGTTTCTTCATTTGAAACTTCATCATGTATGCGCAAAGTCCAAACCAGGCGTCCAATCTCCAAGTGCATGAGGTGGCATGACTATTGGTAAATAGTGTTGCAAAATTCCAAATGAATACTAATAATGAGAAAACAAGCAACTTAGATGAACGGCCATGGATATCAAATGAAATTTTGATGGTTTTGTTTGGTACTACTAACTGAATTCTGTTTTTGACGGGGTTCAGGGCTGGAGGGGATACCACCCAGAATTTGAGTATTTACGGTCATTTTGGGGTCAGACGAGGTTAAAATGGGTAAAAATGACTTCAACTTAATATCAATCGTATTGTCTGTTGACAATGGATATTCATGCTCGATCAGTTTCATGAAGTATAAGGTTTAAGACAGGTATTCATAGTACTGGTACGTTAATTATTTGAATTGAGGGCAAATGAATGCAAATAGGAGTAAAAATTGCTTTATACTTAACATTCATTGGACGGTTTGTTAATTAGGGTTCCAAGCCAGTGATTGGAAGCCTTCTAATATTGATATTATTATAGGTCTTTCTATTTAGGATGGAAATACCTATTGTTATTCTATGGATTTTTATTATTATAATATCGAAAATGTGTCCGTGACCTACATGTAGCGTCTCTATGCTTCTCTATACAGGTTCAAGATTTGTCACAGATCAACACACGTTTCTGAAGGTTTGAGTAACGGCCTTCATTTTTGACCTTGACATTTTGCGAATACTGACCATATACTGATATAAAGGACGCTGTTCAGGTTAGAAATATAAGTGTTTGAAGAAACGTCCAGCAAATGAACCAATAAAATAAGTAGGTCCGAGAAGCAGTTTTCGAGTTCTCTTCGCTGCTGACCCTTCTCGTGTTTCCTGGCAAAATGATAAAACTGATTTTCAGACAAAGTTGACTGCTTGACATAAGCTACGCCATTGATTCTCTTAATATTAATAAACACTTTAATTACAAGCGTCTAGTCCGTCATTCATAATCCAGCCGTCGTCCATTAGAGAATATCCGCGTCCATAATCCAAAGACCTATTTCATATTCCATATAACAGTATTAGCACCAAATTAAAAAAGACAATCATAGTATACATAAACATAAGCTTGTTTCCTGCAAGAGAGAAGCGGTCAACAGTTTTCAATGATGCCGGCAAGACATCATGATGTTCCAAAAATATCAAATCCGTATCGCTGATCAGTATTCTTAATCCATAATATTCGTTGTAAAGTCGTCATCTAAAGAATGATGTATCTCAGTCACGCTTTGATTGTGACTGTTCATATGAGTACCATGAGGATCTTGAAGTACATGGGTTCATACGGCCCCTAGCCCCGGGTTAAGCGGAATTAGACACAAGTTACGAAACGTAGCGCCATAGATCTTGCACGCTACGCTCGTATTTTGCTATCAGCATGCGATATGTATCGCCAAATTTGAGAAACTTTGAGTGGAGGCGCTTGGTGGAATAGCCCTGTTTTATAAGTTTCTGCAACAATGTTTTGTGACGTTGGTTAAAATCATCACATTTAACACAGGATCTAGCAAATGCTACTAAGCGAGATATGTATACGCCATATGCAGGTCCCACTGGAATATTACTATCCAAAAAGGGATAGTTTACGATGTCGAAATTGTAATCATCTCTTTTGTCATAAAGTCGACGAGAGAGAATGCCCGCTTTATTTTTATAGAGATAGAGATCTAAATAAGATGTGCCTGTAGGGCTATCTGTAGTTTCCTTCAAATCCAGTGAAGGTGGATATATCCTTCACTGCGTCATTTATATAGCGATTATCCACAGCGAGAAGATCGTCTATATAGCGTTTGGTGAATGAGAAGGAACGGGCTTTGAATGGATCGGTTTTTGAAAGCGCCTGCATATAGTCATATTCATAAGAGAACAGATACAGGTCAGCCAACAGGGGTGCACAATTAGTACCCATTGGAATACCTATATGCTGCTGATATATTGTGTTGCCAAATTTCACATAGATATTTTTAATGAGAAATTCAAGCAACTGTATAAACAAAGAAACATCCCATGAATGATATCTCCTGTATGTAGTCGAGCTAAAGAATGCTTTATGGCTTCCGACATTAATATATCTGCGATCAGTTTTCTTGAACACAGATACTATTAATGAACTTATACGGTCAATAAGGTCCTGATGAGGGATTGTAGTATAGAGAGTCGAGAAATCCCATGTGGATACATGTCGGTACGGTATGTGACCTTTAGCATCAAGTTCTTCCGTAAGACATTTTGAGTTTTTCCGAAACCGAAAAGAATATGACATTGAATTTGACCTTTGACATCAAGGGATGTTTCTTTAGGACTGCAGATTTTGGTGGTCAACTCTTGTACGGCTGATGCGATCAGTCTGAATAAAAGGTAACGTGACCTACATGACGTCACAACGTCACCACCTGTGTCAGAACTCGGCCTTGACCTTGAATTTTGAAGTGGTAAGCATCCCAATATCGAAAATACATCTTCCATTTTCTGAAAAACAAACACACCAACAGTCATAAAATAATGGTACAACACTGAGCACAATATTGACTTTATATTGGCGCCAATTATAGAACAACCCGTTATGACCTTGACCACAAATATTTCACAATATAACAAGCGTTGTATGCCTTTCTAGCTCATCTGGGCCGAAGGCCCGATGGGCTTATGTCATGGCCTGACTGTCTCTCGTCCGTCGTCCGTCGTGTGTCGTGCGTAAACATCTTCTTCTCTGAAACCGCTTGGCCGATTAAGCTGAAACTTGGCATGCATGTTCCCCCCAATGAGTACATCAGAATTTGTTCATGTGTTGATACGATTTCAAATATGGCTGCCATGGCGGCCATCTTGAATTTGGCAGTGAAATCTTGTCATCATTATTTTTCGGTAACTACTTCATGAATCTTTCTCAAATTTGGTACACTGGTTCCCCTTTGGGTTTAGTTGTACAACATGTGTACTTTAGTCCAATTTGAATATCCAATATGGCCACCAGGTGGCCATCTTGGATTTCCCCATGAAACTTTGTTATCGCGGTTTCTCAGGAACTACTTCATGGATCTTTCTCAAATTTGGTACATAGGTTCCCCTTGGGGTCTGGTTGTGCAAGATAACTTTTGTGGTCTGATTCAGAAATCCAATATGGCTAACAGGCGGCCATCTTGGATTTCCCGATGAAACATTGTTGTCGCGATTTCTCAGGAACTACTGCGTGGATCTTTCTCAAATTTGGTACACAGGTTGCCCTTGAGGTCTAGTTGTGCAAGATACCTTTTCTGCTTTGATTCGAAAATCCAATATGGCCACCAGGCGGCCATCTTGGATTTCCCCATGAAACATTGTTATCGTGATTTCTCAGAAATTACTGCTTGGATCTTTCTCAAATTTGGTACACAGGTTTCCTTTGGGGTCTAGTTGTACAACATGTGTATTTTAGTCCAATTTGAATATCCAATATGGCCACCAGGCGACCATCTTGGATTTCCCCATGAAAATTTGTTATCGTGATTTCTCAGGAAGTACTGCATGGATCTTTTTCAAATTTGGTACACAGGTTCCTCTTGGGGTCTAGCTGTGCAATATACCTTTTGTGGTCTGATTCAGAAATCCAATATGGCTACCAGACGGCCATCTTGGATTTCCCGATGAAACATTATTATTGCGATTTCTCAGGAACTACATTTATTGATCTTTCTCAAATTTGATACACAGGTTCCCATTGGGGTCTAGTTGGGCAAGATACCTTTTCTGGTCTGATTCGAAATCCAATATGGCCACCAGGTGGCCATCTTGAATTTCACCATGAAATTTTGTTGTCGTGAATTTTCAGGAAATTACTGCATGGATCTTTGGCACAGGTTCCCCTTGTGGTCCAGTTGTGCAAGATACCTTTTTGGTCCATTTCGAAAATCCAATATGGCCGCATCTTGAATTTCCCATGAAACTTATGTTATCATGAAATCTTTGAAAATTACTGCATGGATCAATTAGTGTTCAGGGGGGACAACTCAAGTTAGAAACTCATCTATTGCAGTTCTTTAGTAAAAATTTCTCACAGCTACTCTCTCCAGTTACAGCCAGATGAGCTACAGTGCCGTGGCACTATCTTTTCTTCAAAACTACAACTTGAAAGAATCTGTAATTTAGTACATTTGTTCCCCATAATACAAGTATGACGTCCCTGAATTTTTGCCAGAACCATAACTAAAAAACTGTCGGGAATTTTTTTATATAATTATAGACCATTAAATGATGTAAGAGGAAAACACTAGAAGCCATAAAATATACCAGAAAGAGTTGAAAATAATTAGCAGATTTTAAAATTTTATAAAAAATATGCATCCAATCATCACTATTTTGGGGTATGATTGACGGTATATATTTGTGTGTTTATTTATAATATTTCAATATTGTAACAATAATAGTTTTGGAGATATCGTAAAAACATTTTTTCCGCTTCGTATATGCTATTTACCTTTAACTTGTCCTCTTAAGCGTTTTCGGTATTCGTAGAATGTAAAGTGGTACTTGATTTTAACCATGTAATTGTATAACACAATATCAGTTTCAGAGAGCTACTGAGCGGTTCTCCAATAGCAAGGCGTGAAGTTCTGTATGTAACGCGAGACACCATATTAAACCTTTCGGGACTTTTCATTCCGACTGAGCCAGCCGAGGCACCACGCGATCGCAATTGAATTAACGTCATCCTACATAAGGAAGGAACCAGATGATCTTCATGTAAGCTCATGTGCGTCTCTATCAATTAGATGGTGGGTGTTCAATCATCATTATTACATCGATATCGCATACGTAACACGACATGAATTTAATTTCCAACGCGACAGTAGTTGACTGACACAGATATAGCTCTTGGCTGTGCTGCTCCACTGATCATATGCAGAACATCCCAGTTTATTTTCATATGACCGATTTCTATGCCATCGCCGCATTATCGTTGTCGCATTGCCGTTGCCGGAATAATGGATGAATGTGAACGAAGCTTCATGCAAGAGATTGGAAATTACTGTATCAAATGTTTCATTTCCTTCCACTTCGACCTGATGGATGGCAAGGTCGACATTGGAGTGATCTACTTTGACTGTTTGTCCGGCTGCCCGAGCTTCTTTGGGTGTGATTTTGAAATTATGGTTCTTGTAGTCAACTTTTCCAGAACTCGAATTTAACTCCAAGCTTTTTACTTCCAAAACCTCAGAACAATGATTTTCCGTTGTATGATTCGGTCTCTTCTAGACTCACGAACTGTGCTTCACAGTAATAACATGCAAACGGAGACAAATCTGTGCCTCCCATGGTCATATGATACAATGAATTAGATGAACAGTATCCCAATATAGGAGCAAAAAGCACGACATAAATTGAAGGGAAACTGCACTGTCTTTAACATGATGAATATGTTAACTGCATGTGATTGTCTGGGAAGAATATACAAGCGAATCCAGCTGGTTTTGCAAAGACGAAGCCGTTAACTCTCAAGGACATGACGAAAACGAGACGGTTTACTCATTTTGGACGAAGCCGTTGTTCAAGTTTTGTATAACTTGAAGAAATGTGATCGAAAGTCTCTTATAATTGTGAAGTCACGATGTTTTTTTGGGGTGCCGAGGAAAGTAATAATTTACCACTGTATACCCCCGTGTGACAGAAGTTTCCGAGCCGATTTCAGGCACTGAAATTACTCTGTAAGACATTTCTTGTCAAGTTTTGATCGATTAATCAAAAAGTGTAAGCCAAATACCCATGGGAAGGAAATAAACGCCAATTGGGAACATGAACTCAAAATCTTTCGTCAAAAGTGCATACGTCAGAAGATGAGACGATTCGACAATGAAGCCGTAAGAAAGTAAACTGAAGAATATAATATTTTCACTACAGATTGGAAGAGTATTTTACGACGAGATTGTTTTTTGCATTCCCGTTCGATAAATAATATGGGGGGGGGGGGGGAAGGGGTGTTTCTGTGTTATTTCCGAGGGAGATAAACTTACTCACCCCATTCATGAACAGAAGTTTTTCTGTAGCGATGCAAAAACTGCCGGGCTCCGAAACTTTGCCCTAGATATAGCATGTGTTTGCACACGACACGCAAGACACTGAATCTTGGAATTTCTGCCGAAAAGATGAGGAATGGTAAAATATGGAAAAGACCAACATAGTCGCCTATGAAATATCCTAATATATGTTCGTTCATTGGCATCTAGACAGCCTCGGGCCTCAAATGAATGGATGAGAGAGCAAATAACATCATGTAAATAGGGATGAAAAGCATATCTCAGGCTAGTACCAGAATAAAAGTGAAGTTGGGGACCGTTCAAAATTTATCTTCAGGGGGGGGGGGGCCGGTGGAAATTCAGCTGATGACCCTAAGTTATGTGTGACCCCCCCGCCTTTGGCTGGAAGGTTATCAGTGACCCCCCCTCACCTGATACCATATTTATCAATGCCCCCCCCCCCGCCATCTCACCACAAGGTCATTCCCCCCATGGACAATTCCCCCAGTGGGCATTTCCCCCGGTGGACATTTCCTTCAATGGACATTTCCCTCACCCTACAATGTATTTTGAACATAGTTTTTAAATAATTTGGTACATCATATATTATATAGCACATTTTTAAACAATATTATGGATCACATAGTGATAACATATAAATCATATACATATTATATATTTTAACATTTTAAGAAAACATATCACATTGTGGTGAAATAAAAGATGTATTTTTAAACAATATTATTTTGTTCTATTTTTTAACTCAGTTTTCACTTCAGTTCGGTTTTATGCTCATCAAATGGCTTCATGACACCGACAGTTAATGTTACGCTATATACCATGTATACATCTTTTATATTGTTTTAAAATGTGCTGACTGTATAATACTGATATACTGTGTATATGTATAATAACTTATCACTTTGTGACTCAATTATCGTAAAACATATGTGGAAATCCTTGTATCTTTATATATAGAAAAAAAATTGCGCTATTACAAAATTATTTAAAAACCATGTTCAAAATAACCTAAAAATATAGGGTGGAGGAAATGTCCACTGGAAGAAATGTCCACTGGGGGGAATGTCCAAGGGGGAAATGTCTGTACACCATTGCACATAGCCAGGGGCACTAAAATGATGCAGTGTGAAATTATATTAAGACCGATTGAAAACACGTTAATAATATGAAGAGCTATTCGTTGATAAACTGATTCGCGGTATGGTAATACATATGAAAAAGTGACAGGGAATGTGACACAGTTCTGCACTACGACGTAACTGCGAGGAGCTCGGAGATTACATTCTGTATGACGTATTTATTCGCATTCACCGGTTTGAGGTAAAATTATGTCATACTGCATAATTATGATAGATAATACATACAACCGCTCAGGGAAACAATGAGGTTATGTTTGTTATACTGACACAGAGATAAACTTTATAAAAATACGGACGAATCCGACATGATTAATTTCATGCATTCATCATGTCGGCTTCGCTACAAAACCCTGCAAAAAATAGACGGCATTTTATTATTATAAAACTATTAAAATTATTATATTTTATAATATTATCCTCATCATGACTTTAACTACCGTCAGTGCAACTTGTCTTGTAGTACGCCACAATTTATTTCTTCAACTTTGGGGCAGCATAAATTATTGAAATTATTTGTTTCAGTCTCAAAATTCAGGCTATATTCATTTAGCTAGTCAATGTCCACAAGGTCCAGGCAGCACTGCACCTGGATGTGTTTAGATAAAGGATTTGCTATAGATGCACTGTGTACTAACTCAAATCTAGCTGAATAGGGGCCTAGCTTTTAATACATCTTGAGAAGAGTAAATATGATTATAAAGCCATTTACCAGTCTCCTGTCCTACTACACTACAGGAGGTTTGTACAGAGATTAATACTAACAGAACATAGGTCTATCTATGGTACTGTATGTTGTTTAGGCTTATGATAAACCATAGAGCCTACTGTTTAATAGGCTCCATGGATAAACAAAGCCGTGTTCTGATACATGTGTTTCCTGATCTAAAGTCCACCCTGGTTCTTCAACATTAAAAACATGAAATTCATACAGAAGCACAAGAAATCTTAGCTGAACAGCTGTCCATTTATCATCATCATTTATCAAGTTACTGATGACCCCCCCCTCTACACACAGTCTAGTTACACATGACCCCCCCTTCGTAGGGCTCGAAGTTATTGGTGACCCCCCTCAAATTCCACCGGCCCCCCCCCCTCAGGATAAATTTTGAATGGTCCCTTGATGAAATGAACTTCAAATCCATTCATATTTGCAAACGCAAATGAAACCAAATAGGGGCGTTAAATTTTCACGTGTACGCTGCCAAATGTGTCATTCGGCCTTCGCGGTGGAACTTAGACTCGTCCTATTCCGTCATGGTGTATCTGAGATATATGTTTATTAATATACCATTGGTGGACTTACTGTCCGTTTGACGTCAACAAATATACCGGTATTCGAACACAGAGTTGAATACTTCACTTGTCTAAAACTATGAACGTGTTGGTGTTAAATACCTCCGGATTCGTCCAGTTAAATGTCCCCGGGCATGTTTCTATTGAAATGATAGCGTTCATATAGATCAAGCTATTCACCACCATAGAGAACTCATAAAAAATCTTCACAAAGAAATTAGACGATGACATCAAAATGTTATATGTCTTATCTGCCCCTCGGCTAAAGCTCTACAATCACTCCTTAGTGTATGTGAAACTTACTCTGCTTCCCATGACGTTGTTTTTAATCCTAAGAAAAGTGTATGCATTGTCGCTAAACCCAAACTGTACAAGGATTTCAACCCTCCTCCGTTACACTTATGTGGTATTCAACTAAATTTTGTTCATTTCTTTACATACCTTGGTCATATCATCACCGATAATCTGTCTTGACGACAAAGATATTGACTCCCAGAAACGCAAACTGTGTATATTAGAGCTAATGTACTCCTTAGAAAATTCCATTCATGTACTGAGTTTGTCAAGAAATGTTTATTTCGTGCCTATTGTTGCAACATTTACTGTTGTCAGCTATGGTGTCTGCACAGTAAGAAGACCACGAATAGCATCAGAGTAACGTACAACAATTCATTTCGCTGGTTGATGTGTTATAGACGCGATTGTAGTGCTAGTTTTATGTTTGGGATTAATAATATTCCCTCATTTGGGGAACTTATACGCAAGTCGGTCTATGGCTTTACGAGCCGCTTGTATAGCTCTGATAATATACTGCTTACTTGTCTGCAAATGTCTGATGTAAAGTCGCTATCGAAGCTAGAAGCCAACTAATCACCGGATAACAGAGAGACTCACTCGACCCACTAGATAACAGAGAGACTCATTCGAATCACCGGATAACAGAGAGATTCACTCGACCCACTGGATAACAGCGACGAGGATGGGGTTAAAGGGGAATGTTATCGCCGTACCTATGTAAACGTTAATATATACCTTGATACTATAAGAAATCGACTATATAGTTTTCCCCCCGATCTCCGAACTTCAAAACGGTAAATTTGGCGATTTAAACGCGTTCCTACCACGAGCCTGTCAAAGCGGTGACCTTTGACCCATGACGTCACAGAGTGAACCAGTCCGCCATAGCATTAGCATTAGCATTAGCATACGTAAACAAGTAAAATCTGCTCCAATATTTTTCGATTTTTCGACTGTATTCTCGTACTTTGGAGGCATCATACCTCGTCGGTGTGTTGTTGGAGGGTGTAGCAACACGAATGGAGATGGATTCAAGTTGCACTCGTGGCCAAACGGGGAAAAAAATCGGGGAGAAATTCGACGAAATTTGTGCAAAACACGTGGGGAAAGCCAACGAAATGGTCTCGCATTTCGATCACTAGACTGACGACAGCTATGCAACAACAGAGATGGCAAGAATGTGTGGATATCCCCCTATACTGAAAGAAGCTATTTCCAAGATCAAGACAAATAAATCTTTATCAGAAAGAGAAAATAGACGTGCGTGAGCTATACAGGGACGACCGACCTCGTGGACTCGGCAAGCGACAAACCGTTCCCGCAGACAAGCACTGTAAATCTCCCTGGATGTTTGGGCCCACACCGCTTCCATCGTCTCCTCTACCGAAGATTTAATCTTCCACTCTTGAAACTTTGCATCAGTCCCACGGAGTGATCGAACAGCCAATCCTGAATCCTACATCATATGCCCCGTCTTACAGCTATTAACTGAACTGTAATGATCAATGTACTTTTAATCAACTTATTCCCGTATATAGGAAATTCACTTCTGGCACCAGCTTATCCTGATTATTTGGTGTCTTTTTGTATCTCCATGTGAGCACATACATTCTGTTTTTTTTATACAATAAATTGAAATTGATCACCCGGAAGAGTAACTGAAACTAACAGAAAGGTGTGAAGCAAACAATTTTTTATGTGAGGGTGTCCAAGAGGGAGAGTGAGAGAATTAAGGTTTAACGTCGCGCGTTCAGCAACAGGGTGTCCAAAAGAAATAAACTGGGCTTCTCCACAGGTGATTTAGTTATTGTTTCAACATCAAATAGCTTCCTTTGAAATTTAAACTTTGTTTTCATTTGAGAGAACTTATCCACAGGTATGGATTAGCTCTCGTTTTAAAATCAAATCGCTAAAAATAATTGACAAACACATAATAAAATTAAGCACGTAAGCAATGTAAATAAGCCGGCCTGCCACGGTATAACAATCTGTCCGTCCCGTAAGAATTGAAAAATAATGAACCATACAATGTCAATAAACACACACATATAAAAATAAAGGCGTAAATAACTACATAGTATGCTCTTACAATAACAAATTATCTGTAGATTTTAAATGAATATATATATTATAGTGACATCCACAATAAGCCAAGCCGGCCTAGTTTCCTTTTTGTTATATTATTTAGAAGTTTTTTTAGCACAGAAGAGTAAATTTACGATCCTGTGCATTATAATAACTGATTTATGCCTAAAAAAATGCCAGATAAATGCAGAAATGTATAAATATTATTGTAAGATCCACAGATAGTTGTAATTTCGTGTATAAAGCATGTAATCAGTGTATTTAAACCGGCCTGACATCAGGACGACCCAGTTTGACCCCAGATTCGCTTGTACATATGGCTCAAATCTATATGACTCGATAGATTCTCCTTCTCCTTTAGTTTCATGATCGCTTACTGCCTCTACATTCTATTCAGTTCCAAGACCTGTATAATCTCCAACGTCACAGTCTTCAACGTGGTTAACGCTGAAATCGGAATCTGTGTCAGAGCTTGTACCGCTGTCTGTGTTATCCGCCATATTTAACTCTGGCCGCTTCACTGTGTGACGTCACAGGGTAATCGCCGGGCGGATTTACTGGGGGTACAAATTCAACCTCCCCACAGCGCATGCTCCATTTCGCAGGCTCCAATAACATCCCTGCCTCCAATAGCGGAAGTTGACCGTTACTACGTTGCTATGGCGTATAGGGGAAACCAACCAACGCACGGTTCAGTTTGAATCCGACCAAACGACTCCTTTAGTGTTGCACATGAGCGAACTACTTTTCATATGCTCTGTCCAGATAAACAGGGAAAATTATCTCCAGATAATTCTTTTAACGCTAGGTCAACGGAGGTATTATGCAGACTTGAAAAGTAATCAAAATTTTCGTTAAACATCTATTTTACTATATATGATGTCACTTCCGGCGATGTGCGCGAAGGCCCCGAATCCGGTCCAAAAATCTGACTGATGGCTGGGGTGTTATTAGACCCCCAGCGAGGTGGTTGGTAAAAATCAGGCACTTTGGAGCCGTATTTCAGGATATTGCATCATCGCTAAAATTTTGAAAATAATTCTAAAAAATAAAGCAGGCCACAGGAAACTGCTTTTTATTGGTTTTAGCCTTTCAAAAATTGTGATAACATTCCCATTTAATGATACAGATGAATTCATTCAACTCCTCAACTTCTCCCACTTCTTACATATGTAACAGTTTCTCCTCTCTTCACAGTCGATAATTCTATTTCAGCTATGATCGATAACAAGCGTCCCATTGTAAAGTATAATCTCTTCGCAGGACATATCGCATAGCAAGCGTCAGATCCGACAGTCAATATTCAGCTGTCGTCCATAAGAGAATTTCCACGTCAATAATCGAAACATCTATTTCGTATGACAGTTCGCCCCAATTCCAAATATAATAAAATCACAAGCTGGTTTCCTACAAGAGAGAAGCGGTCAGCAGTTTTCAATGGTGTCAGCAAGACCTGATGATGTTCTATAAATAAAAACCTAATCACTGACAATTATTCTTATCCAAATGAATTACAAGTCGTTTTCAGAGGCTGTATCTCAGTCACGCTTTGATAGTGATTGTTCAGTTGAACATCATGGAGATGTAAATCACATGATATTCAAACTGCACCTAACCTCGGGTTAAGCGGAATCAGATGCATTACGATCGTATGCTGTCGTCAATAAGACGTGATATAATATGATATATTTTATTTAAGTCTCACCATCTATACACAGTACACAATTATACATTACCCTATACAGTAACGGTTTATATAGATGCCACTCTTACAGAGTTAAGAAAGACACTTAAAACAGATAAAATGATAAAAAGTAATGAATCAGGGTAGCACTATAAAACACCACCATTAAAGGGTTCAGCAGTGAATCAGACTCTTGTGTCGTTCTAATACTAAAAAAAGGTTTTGGTACGAGCTCGAATTTTTTCCTTATCTAAGAAAATAGCATTCAAAAGATCAACGTCAAACAAAGTGTGGTATACCTCACCATAAACATCGCTGACGTCAGAAATTAAATCGTACCGGATGTCTTCGTAGATTGGACAATGTAATAATACATGTAACACGTCTTCGACGCAATTGCTACTTAAGCGAAGTATTGGAGATCACCTGTCCACCATTGGAGCTCATCTGTCCACCATTGGAGCTCACCTGTCCACCATTGGAGCTCATCTGTCCACCATATTGTTGCTCACCTGTTCACCATTGGAGCTCACTTGTCCACCATTGGAGCTCACATGACCACCATTTGAGCTCACCTGCCCATCATCGGAGCTCACCTGTCCATCATCGAAGCTCAACTGTCGTCCACCATTGAACTCAGCTGTCCACCATTGAAGCTCACCAGCCCACCATTGAAGCTCACCTGCTCACCACTGAAGCTCACCTGTCCACCATTGGAACTCACCTGTTCAACATTTCGTACGGACATTAATTATATTCTGTTCCACGTCAATTCGGGAAATCACATTCCGATACGATTTACTTTCTGAGGTCAGTAGTGATTCGTTAATTCTAACAGAGAGACTCACTCGACCCGCTGGATAACAGAGAGACTCACTCGACCCGCTGGATAATACATATAGTTATAAGTACTGTGCCACTATAAGTTTAAGTCACTGTGTGATAGTAAAAACCCAATTTTTTAATCTAGAAGAAAAAAATAACAAACAGAAAAGAAAGGAAAAATTACGTTTTACAGATACATACACTAAAGAAAAAAGAAGAAAGAAAGAAGAAGAAAAAAAAGTAGCTTATTGACAAGAAATATCGCAGCGACCAGATTGAATAATTAATTTATCAGAGTTCCCCAAAAGGACCACCTTGTTTATGACATCTTTTCAGTTTCGTAATACTGGTATAATAAAGATTTAAAAGTGTTCATTCTGGGAGTATTCCCCTTCAGCTTACATGTACACTGGTACAGGTAACGTTTTGCCAACAACAGGAGAGTACTGAACACTTTATCATTGTGGTATGTTCCAAATAGAATAAGTTGTTTTGTTACACCTGTGATCTCTAAATTTGGTACAGTATCGGAAATCCATGAAAATAAATGTCTCGAAAATTGTGCAGACACATTACATTCAGAAAATATATGGCTGATAGTTTCTCTATCTTCTTTACAAAAATCACACATTTCCGCAATCTAGGTAAACCAAGATGGTAAATCAGGGGAATACCATCTAGACGTAACGCTATGAAAACTTCGTGCGAAATGTTCGCCGATATTCTACGAGATCCCATAATAAACCAATCACGACAATTTCAGCCTTTTCACTCTGACAATGATTGACGTTTACTTCACGGAGATTAACATCTTCACACGGCACAATATTTTCTCTTTTATTTTCTACCCCAAACAAAGCCAGACTTTTCGATGGGAGTAAACTCTTTGATGTTTACGGACCCTGTCTAGAAATGATGCCATATTTGGAAATTGTTTCAGGATAATGTTTATATATTAGACCACGAGCTAACGTGTGTAATTACTGTGGGTGTGATTTTGAAATAGTTACAACCAGCTATCCATCTGATTGGCTAACAATAGTAGTTTCAACTCGCACGGGATTTATATAGGGCTGAATTGAGATATAATATTCCGTGATATTATATCTGAGATTACTGAGATTGACATTTCCGAATCTAAAACGCCAATTTTGTACAAGAAAGAGTTGGTGGTAAGGATTCTATTTATAATTCGGTATTGGAACCACCTCAAATTCGTATCTGAAGTACATTTGAAAGATGTTATATGTATTTGTTTCCATTCTTCAGGCTTAAAAGTCAAATTTTCCCCCACTTTTTTTCACTGGTCGATTTCCCGTGTTTCGAGTTGACCAGTGTTACATAAAAAGATTTTGTTCCTTTTTCGAATTTAGTAAGAATTCGGATGGATAATGGCCTGATAGGGTTAGATAATTTTGAATTCATGGGTCCGAAAGGTCTTGAAAACCGTTTCACTTTACTTCGGATCCTTCCATATTCTAGGAAGTTTGTTTTTAGATCATAAATTTGCTCTAGTTTTTCTTTTGAATAATTATTCCCATCTATGTCGTAAAGGTCATTTATGAATCTGATTCCATGTTGGTACCATTTTTGCGATTTCTCCTTAATCATATATATTTTCGCAACAATATATACCAACAACATAGATATTCCAATTAGTATTAAATTTTTCACCCATTCGGTGGATCTATATCTGTTCTAACATATGTAGGAATTATGGCGGACGTTCTTGTTCTGCATAATCCCTATATATGTGACTCCGAAGGTTATTCATCCACCTTCACCGGAGTTACACGCGCTTGGTTCACGAAATCTGTTTGCAAGATTATCACCTATCCATGGGAATATAGCGACCAGCAAATGCTGTATCGGGGCCCGAGAGTGGCCGCCGGCACGGTTCTACATTTGACTCGAACTTATCAAGTAAATTTCACCACCTAAATCCACGTTACCATTTCATAAACTTGATGTTCACAATCTAAGAAAGAAAAGTTGTTCACTCATGTATGTACGTGACGAAATTCAATTATATGTTATGAAAAGTTAACCTCTGATAAATACCGGGTGGTCCATGTGTGAAAGTTTGCCAGTTACTTGCCGACGAGCGATGGTTCTCCCCGGATACTCAGACTTCCTCCACCATCCAAACTGACTCTCGCCATATGACTGAAATAAATTTGAGTGCAACGCTAAATCAAACTCCCCCCACCCTTCTGATGAATACTACAGACACGCGATACCGAAAAAATCCCCGTGACCTCGCATGGGTTGAAAAAAAGGCTACCAATTCGCGTGTATTTACACATCGAAATGCCGATCAATTCAAAGCCCGTTCCTTCTCAATCGTCTAACATTATACAGACGACTTTATCGCTGTGGATAATCGCTATATCAATGACACAGTGAAGGATATATATCCACCTTCACTGGATTTGAAGGAAACTACAGATACGCTAACGGCGTATCATACTTAGACCTGTATATCTCTGTATATATCTCTGTCATCGACTTTACGACAAAATAGATGATTACAATTTTGACACTGCAAACTTTCCCTTTCTGTACAGCAATATTCCAGTGGGATCTATATATGGCGTAAATATATCTCGCTTGACAGCATTTGTTAAACGTGACGATTTTAATCAACGTCACGAACATTATTGCAGAAGCTTATAAAACAGGGCTTACCACCAGGCGCCTCCACTCAAATTTTTTTCAAATTTGGTGATACTTATCGCATGCTGATAGCAAAATACGCTTAACCGGGGTAAGGTGTCGTATTAACCCATTTACTTTAAGATTCTCCGGGCGTTCATATGAATAGGCACAATCAAAGCGTGACTGAGATACATCTTTCTCTAGATAACGATTTTTAAAAAATCATATAGACAAAGAATTAATAGTGACCATTAATGTTTCTGAGATATCATGATGTCTTGCCGGTGGTAATGCTGTTATATGGAATACGTCTTTGATTATGGACGCGGAGATTCTTTAATGGCCGACGGCTGAATAATGAATGACGGACCAGACGCTTGTAATTTATTATAACGTCGCATTTTGAGGGGGGGCTTCTTGAATTGGTGACACTGTTGCCCCCCAAATAAATTGATAAGTATTCATTTTCAACAAAAACTTTAAGTGACCTTCCAAGAATATCCCATACCCTCATGTGATTCCTCAACCCGCCCCTCTTGGGCATAGGGCTAGGAAGGCTTAATTTATTTGTTATACCGCTACTACTTTCGATAAAGCATAGTAACTCCGTTTTAATAACGTATTGAACAACAACTATTTGTGTTTAGTGGGATGGTTTGATATAATAAGCTTCAAGCACGGCAGATGTCAAATCTCCCTTTGCATTCATGACAATAGAATGATATACATACATATGGTTATTCTATTTATAATGAGTAATATGACCCACCAATGTTTTAATTTTCATTTATTACTTTCTCTAAACTTGAGATAATAGCTTTGTTCAACATATTTGTAGCTATTATGATTAGGCTTACAAAATTAAATGGCGTAATGAAATGTCACTGTCACTGTCGCAGCTTCTGAGTCTAAATAAATCGAAGCAAAATAATTCTTATAATGACCACTTATAACAGATATGATCCAGTAAACAGAGCCACACAGAAAAAAATAAATAAAACAGATTCACAATTGGTGTGCGGAGAAATCTCATTCTACAACACTCTGGTGAATATTCACGATAAATTGCTATCTCTCTGTTCAAAATAAATGCAGGTACTTCTTTTAAGTGTTTGTCACCTGTAGGTTGAAACGGGTTGTTAACTGTAATAAACAGAAATATGTAAACACTGATATTTCCTTCCAGAATCACAAATTGTACAAATCAAACGGTTCGAACCGCCCACCCCCATATGAATAGGGGAGCAGGACCGCTTTGGCCTCCTAATAATTGTGCTTTAAAATGGGTCGACAATAAATAGAGAAGCGTCTGAAATCTCAAAAAAATTCCGGGGAAGTACCCCCGACCCCCACTTTCTTCCTTCACGAGGTCCAAATTTATCGGGTCTAGTTTTAAATTACAGTTGCATGTAAAGTGCCAACTTCTACCCAATGTTTATTCTATCTGATTTAGTGTTATCTCCAGCTCTGTCATCGTGAACTGTCAGTTTCATATGACATTGGCCTCTCTTTGTCGATAAAAACCTTAATTAGCACCTGAAATTGCCGAGTTTGACGCCCACAACTTCAAACAATTCAATTTGGCATTGATGCAACGACTACGCATCGATGAAGTGACCTTTTTTTGCGGCGGTGTTAGAAGTTGACTTTGACTCAAGTTTACCAGGAGATGGTTTCATCTGAACACCAATATTTGAAGAAGAGCTCACTCTGTCCAACACCTGGGGTCAATTTTCAAAATTTCCAGGGTAGGACCCCCGGATACCCCTCTTCGGCGGAGGGGGTGGCGGAGGGGGACTCCCCTAACTTGCCTCCCCCGTCTATTTGCTCCCCCCCCCCCAGCCCATTCAACCTCACCAATGTTGAATTGCTTCCGCCGCGCCTGCCTCCACAATTAGTGAAGTTTTCTACTGTGCTCCAGAACCAGCCCATCTATTCAAATGTTACTGTTTATCTTGTTGGGGTGATTTTGACCCTATTGGCAAAACTCTTCAAGCAAGGCATCATGAGTAGGTTAAATTCAAGACGGCGACCCTGGATAGCGACAGTGTGAGTTTAACTAATATCGCGTTTTTGACAGTTTTCTGTTAGATTTTGGCCTTTTTAGCGTAAAACTGCACAAACGTATATTGGTTCGTATCATCTAATTATTTTCTAGTTTTCTCTGGCACGTTTACGGTGAAAATTACGTGAATAAAACATCTGACCAAAAATCAGACTAAAAAATCGAAAATGTAGAACCATCCTCGCGAGCCAGTGTATCTATCGATCTGTTAGTATAGATAATACACTGACTTGGTTAGTTACCCATACTAGATATGGATATAAATAGGTCAATAGGGGTTTCCTCTGAATCAAACCAATCAGTGAACGCCCTAAGCTAGCAGGTTATGCCAGTCCGCTGCGAGGTTTGAGATGCGACGGGTTTGGGTGTCATCGCAGGCCAAAGTGCTTTAATGTCGCGATGAAATTGACATCGGAAGTCAAAGCAAAAACCGCAGGCTTAGGATACCGACACGCTAATTCAAAACAAGCGCGGGGGATGAAATATACGAGATTGTATAATTGAAGCTATCCTCCCCACAGCGCATGCTCCATTTCGCAGACTCATTTATCATCCCTGCCTCCAATAGCGGAAGTTGACCGTTACTACGTTGCTGTGATGTATAGGGGAAAACCCACATACGCACGGTTCAGTTTGAATCCGGCCGAACAACTCCTTCAGTGTTGCACATGAGCGAACCCTTGCAAACATAAACGTGGGAAATGCGTAGGGAAAGTGTTGGGTATTGGTGGGCGCGTGGGGTTCATGTGGGGCGAAGCGTGGTTTGGAACTTTCCTCGTGGGGATAACGTAGGGTTTGTGTGGTGCAGCTGTCCACGGTTATGCAAATTTATCATAAATATGGGGATTATGTAGGGCGGATGTGGGGATTATGACGTGTGAATGGGCGACAGTTCTGAGAATTCAAAGTCCGCGTGGGGATGATGTAGGGCATACCTTTATGTGCTACATATTCAAAATGTAACGTGGGGTTGGTGTAGGGAAAATGAAATTCGGAGTTAATCGACTGAGTTGTTTGTAGGGATTAGGTGAGGTGGACGTTTTCCAGCGCTTGTAGACAAAGTCCAATGTAGGGAATGTGCCGGGCTGTGCTGAAAGTTTAAGTCCGGCGTGGGGATGATGTAGGGCAAAATGCTCGCCGTTTTCATAGCTTAAGATAAACGTTGGGATTTTGTTGGGCAAGCATTCTTCCATGCATAGCCTAAGACGATAGTGGGGTTGAAGTGGGACGATATTTTATTTGCACATATAGTGCGAGATAAATGTGGGGATCATGCAGGCAGACTGTGAACTCTGTTTTCTTAAAACAGTAAAGATTTTGGGCCAGTTTCAGTTCAGTAGCGTCGAAAAGACGGATCCGCCACCCCACAGATGAGAAAAGGTGACGACAAAATCCATCACCCTAAAAAGGTGATGAAACCAGGCCATCACCATAAAAGGGTGATGAGATCCAGTAATCACCCTTTTAGGGTGATGAACGACGAGTGGCCATCCTTGGTCATCACCCTAAAAAGGTGATGAAATCTAATCACCTTTTTAGGGTGATGACAGATGAGTGGTCAGACAAGATCATCACCTTTATAAACAGCTATATCCAAATAAATATTGGTTTCCTAAAATATATTTACCTCTACAAAATTTCTGTAATATATCAGTTTCATTATACTGTAAATTGATATAATTTGTAATTTTACCCATATGAAAATGCATTACTAATGGAAAATTTATTTACCCCTCACCAGAAAGATAAAGATTGACTTGGAAAGTCTATGTAATTATATATGTTATCGAATGAAGAGAAATGACGTCAGAGCAATTTTGAATGTTAGCGAAATTAAGTTCTTTTGGTGGAGACACGGTTGACTGCACATCTATACCGTTGTCTCTGATTGGGCTGAGCGGCGATCGCTGGCAGACACATCGAGCATGCCAGTAAATTCTTACTGGATTTTCTCGGTATATTATTTATATATATATATATTATGTAAGACCATTTAATTTACAGAATTTTGAACACATTTTTACTTAAATCAGAAAGTATCTCCAGAATTTTCGGCTGCAGCGTCTGAAATGGTTGTATGGCCTGAGTATTCAGGAGGAATCCCGCATATATTTTAAGAGTACTCTGTCAAAATGCTGCTTCAGTTACATTATACTTTCAGGCCATCCAGTAATATGTAATTATTGTTGGGGAACACATTCATGAGTGCACATGCATTGTCATTTTTACAAAATACATGAGGACATCTTGAACTTTGAAAATTACTGAATTAGGTCTCTGATAAAAACAAGCGCTGAATGAGCGCAAAGACCTCCGTCGAGGCAACAGGGTCAGTAGGGGAATAGTACATCACTGAATAACATAGGGCCGGATGCCAAGCTCAATTTTGCATTTGTTGACGTGAACTTCACCAATGGTAATTAACGTGAGGTTCCCCACTAGCATGTCCAGCTAGGGATGTGGAAGTCACATTCCCCGCAAATAATATTTCTTTGATTTCACGTGCTTGAAATATTGGAGTATGGAATAGAGTATATTGATGGAAAACCTGGAATACTGCTCGAGACATTAGTCCCCTTCCCACCCACACCTCCCCATGAGAGGACACCCCCACCCAAGTCAACACGTTAGCGGCAGAAATGGGACCCTGTGTGCCTAGTTTTACCAACTTGCTTGTGATTTTATGCTATAGGCCCTACACATCAACACTTCATATTTTGTACGTGTACAGTATAGCATCCTCATTGACAGAATCCTCTACAAAACACATCTGAGTTTACCGACACTTCGTTCTGATCTGTCTCGGCATCATGTGTGGATTCAATGGGCTCGGAATAATTTTGTATACTGGTGGTTACAGGTCACCTTCACCATAATGTATCAATTACCATGGACTTGTACATGTATCACATTCATATTGAATGGTGATGGCTGATGAGAATATTGCCAATATGGAACAAATGGCTGGATTCCAGCGAATAAAAAGTGCATGTTAATCATAAACAACATACAATTAATAATACTATCAAATAATTATGTATATTCCTTGTCGACATCAATATAATACAGACAATATTATGACTGAATCAGGGTAACAGATATCCAAGGGTATATATATCTACACTAAACTGAAGGAGATCCATGATGCGTATTATATTATGTTGTAAAACTTCACTTGCTAATCTCGATTATGTTGCTTATTGTGAAAATAAATGAAGTTATGAAAATAAATTTAGTATGATTGCCCAGCATCCTCAAATTAGAAATATCTTCAGCAGCTAAAGTTAAGCCAATCATAACAATATATAACACCATGGTACTCAGGAAATGAAGTCTTTGTTTCTAGAAGCTAAATCATTTCTGACACATTCAAGTCCTCACCTTGTCAAGGGAGATAATTTTGTAAAAAAAACAAAAAAAAAACACAAAAAAAAACCATTCTACATGATATTTTTGCCATAGCACCGATAAACTAGATCCCTTCATTTATGTGGTCTAGATCCAGGAGCTATTGGGGGCTGCAGGTTTTGTAAAAGTTAGATCCAATTATTCTGAACATAGAACATGTTCGCATAGATCTGGAGTAATGAAACACTCTTGGAAACAAGAAATGACTCAAAATACAAACCCGGAAATGGAAAACAACAACATGTCTTGGTTTGCGCGACCTTGGTGGCCTTCCCCACCGTAAATTTTATTTCGGGAAATAGAGCCTAATAACGTGTTTGCTGGTGGAAAGGGAATATTTCCTGCCTCCTAGATTTTCACAAATGGTTCCAAGGTTTCAAAAAGTTTCAATTTGGAATGGAGTCTATCGGGCGAAAAATCGCATTGTCCGTCTCTCCAAGCTCATGAGCCAGGGCCGCCATGTTCATAGTTCATAGTTCATAAATCCCTCCTGTGTGTAGGAGCACCTCCTGGTTAGGAGTACATAAGAATTCACAGTCAAGCAAAGGTAAGTTGCAGTAAAAAGGGAGTGATGACATTTAATTGTTCCAAGTAGCACTCTCCAGAATAGTAACCTCACATTGAGTTCAGAAGTTCAGTTCTTCGATGATGCAGGGTGTAGACATATTGTCTCAAAACCCTCGTTACAGTTGTCAAACACGAGCAGTCTCGCAGAAAGGTTGAGGGTCAATGATGAAAGCTGCAGTCATTTCAGAGATTGGAAAGATGATACGAAGTTGATTCAGGCAGTCTGAGCAGACAGAGACCTGTAGAAGTGACAGGAACTTGAATCTAGTGGATTTGAACATTTCACATACAGCTAGGAAGTGAGTGCGAGTCTCAGCTTCTTTAGTACACAAACGGCAGGACGGGTCGACAGCATATTGATTGAACACTGCCTTATTTGATTGCAGTACATATGTCCCTGTCAAGATTCTGAGTTGGATGGGAAGAGCTCGAACATCCGTAAGGCTGGGTGAAACTGCGAAGACTACAATATGTGGTTTCCGGGCAGTGAAAGCTCCGAGTGACATGTATCTGAGCGAAGTGTACAGCTTAGCCGGGATAAAAGTTTTTCTTGCCAGTAGGATTTAACAGCCTTCTTCACGAGTCTTTTCCAGCAGAATTTTGAGGGAGCCGAGTCAAGGAGAGAATGGATAGATGGAAGGTCATACATGGCGAGGATTTTCCTGATTTCACTGAACCAGCTCTTTTTCTCATAACAACCTGGCGCACACAGATGTCGAAGAGAGTAGTTTCCTCGTCAGCACAAATGTTACGGATTAGTGACAGCATTCGGATGTGTATCCTGGGTTCCACTGGTAGAACGCCGAGCAGTATGTAGGGGGCAGGGAATGGAACACGGTCTGGTACGCCCAATATCTGTTTGAGCGCTTTACGGTAAAAGTTTTGAAGCTGAGATATGTCAGCCTGGGTAAGGATGAGGGTATCCATTCCGTGTAACAAGACAGGGAGTACGTAAGTGTCCAACAGATGTGACGATGACATTGGGTTTAGCCCATTGACACCATGCAACCCGGCTCCCATTAGGGCGTACAAGGCTCTCCTAGCTTTAGTTACATTCGCCGAAACAGTCGTAGATGCTTTCACCAGGGAATGATCTCTATGGATTCCAAGATGAACAGCAGCAGAGGTGATCGGTATTGGATTACTGCCTAGTTGGAAGACATGGTCATTGACGTTTTGGTTTGACAAGATGGCACTTTTTACCGGTTGAAGGTCATAGAAGTGGCAGGTACTGTAGTCAACGGCGATGTCCAGAAGACCTTGCAGCTAGTGATCGGATTTTGCAATGAGGGCAACATCATCTGCACAGGTGGGTGAGGCACAGGGTGTATCTCCAATGCGCGCTCCTAACCCGGATGAACAGGAACGATACAGTAGGTCATTAATGTAGACTTTATAGAAGTCGGTGGAGAGTACACCTCCCTGTCGCACTCCTTGATTAAGCAAGACTGGGTTGGAGAGTCTGCCATTCCACTGAACTTCAGCAGAGGATCTGCGCTGAATATCCGTAGTTAGTGTCCATAACAGTCCCTCAACTCCGGCGAGGTAGATCTTACGGAAAAGGGACTCATGATGCACAGTATCAAAGGCAGCTTTGGCATCTAGGAGAGCCACAAAAGATGGAGAGCCTCTAGCCTTCAGCTCTAGGACGGACTCTTGCAAGACTAGGGCACTACACATGGGAGATATGTTTGCTGTAAAGCCGAACTGTAGTGGATGTTGATGCTGCTTAATAACCGGCTGGATTCGGTCTCTGAGAATTTTTTCCAGGATTTTCGTTATGATTGGAGTGACCGTGATTCCTCTGTAGTTATTAGGCAGAGTCTGGTCTCCCTTTTTCTTGTAAATTGGAGTCAAGGTTCCAGTTTTCATGCAATCGGGGAGAGACCCATGGTGAAGAATCGCATTTAGTAGAACAGCAAGGATGGTAACTACAAGATGCCCAGCAAACTTGATGTGCTCAGCAGTAACTCCCATACCATCTGGGGACTTCCCGGTATTAAGGGTGGATATAGCTTTGGAAATTTCAAGTTCACTGATCGGAGGGGTTTCAGCAGGAAACAAGTCACAGAGTTCAGAGATAACTAGCTCGTCAAATTCGATGTCGGCTTTCTGCTTCAGGTTGTAGGTCGAGTTGTGCTCTGGGGTGCTAAGTTTGCTGAAGTGGAGCTGCCAACCCTCCAGGATGCATTCGTCAGAGTGTACTTTACCATCGACGAGCAGCGAGTCAGTCTGTGAGCTTCTGGTCTGTCTTTGATTTCGAACAAGACGATAAAATAGAGTCCTGTCGGAGGTGTTGGCGCACATGAGTTCCTGCAGGACGCTCTCTCTCTTCTTAGCAGCTGCCTTTCGCTGAGCACTGCGTAGGCTGAGCTTAGCGAGGCGACGCTGAGCTGCGGCGGGGTGAGATGGGTCTCGAGGAGAGTTTGCTTGCTTCCATACCCAGTGAGCTACCTTGTTGCATCTATAGCCTCACGGATTTCTTGGTTCGAAAGACGAGGCTGGCAGCTTTTCTTGGAGGGGAGTGCAGGACTTGCTGCAGAGGCTGCAGAGACGAGCGATTCACATAGTTTGGTGAAAATGCGATGAATGTTGTAGCTCGAGTTAGACGTGAGGTCATAATCAAGCAGGTTCCAACCCAGGTGTTCCTGGAAAAGTACTTGGTCGACTCTTCGCCAGTCGAGTTTTTGAGTGTTAAGTTTTGGTCGAGTATTTGTGTTGAAGGAGACAACGATGGCGATCTCTGTCAGGATGGGATGGTGGTCAGAGCAGTTTGCCCATAGCTGGTCCAGGCGCAGAACAGGATCGAAAAGGGGGGCCATCTGGGCTGGGTATAGAAAATAGTCAATGGTTGAATGATCACGGCCATTTGGATGTTCAAACGTAGGACCGGAAGTTGATACTTTGAGGGAATTTTCTGTGATAAACAGGTTAAGTAACTGCTTCCTCTTGGATGTATCGGTGGCGGTCAGATCACAGTTGAGGTCGCCAGCAATAACGACACGATGCGTAGGACCGTATTTTGTGATGATTTCCATAAGCTGGTCGAGAGTGTCCGAGTATGTATCATCAGACATGACACCATTTCTTGAGGGCATATATGCTGAGGCAAGTAGAATAGGAGCAGGAGTAGAACTGTATTCTTGAACCTCCATCTTTAATCGGTTGTATGGCATGATTGAGGGATTTCTTCCCTAGGATGGCAACCCCTCCATAGCCTCTAGGTTTTTGGACAGCAGATATGGGGATGTCGTCGTCGACGGACTTCCCCTCTCCAGTGAAAGAGCGGTCAATCTGTTGAATTTGGGGGAGCTGGAAGTTGAAGAGCCAATGTTCTTGCAGGCACAATATGTCAACTGACTGGAGTAGATTTTGGATGCAGAGGTTGTTGGTAATGATATTTTTGCAGTTAAAAGTACCTACTTTTATACCTGCTAGGTTAGAGACACCGAGGACCGGCCCTGCCCTAAAAAAGACTGCTGATGATCGAAGTTGGTGGGAGAGGAGGATCCATAGCATAGGTCAGGCCCAGCGGCTTGTACTTCCTCCAGAGCTGCTAAAGATGGAGAGGGGGGTTGATGAGCAGAACGTGGTGCCATTTCGGCTGAATAGTTAACACTTTCCGGTATGCGCATGGTGCTGTTCTTTGCATCAGTTGGCAAACGTGGACAGGAAAGATTTTCACTGTTGACTGGAGAGACATGGTCAGAATTACACGAAATGTCAGAAGAGGTAATATTATTTGCAAGTAACTCGGCAGAATCTGGTAACGGGCTACTTTCAGTGGTGGCAGGAGATTTCAGAGGATGACCAGCAGGCAAGGAAGACTTCAGGTTTCTGTTGGCATATGGAGTAGAATCTGGACATCTGGAGACCTGAGGGTTTACTGGAGGGGAACTTCTCGGAGGATGATGTCGGAAGACAGTCGGTGGTATAGATGACTGGAAGATGGGATTTGGAATCACTGGGGTGCGAAGCCATGATGCGGAGGAGCCATTGGTGGCACTGGTAAGAATGGCACAGGATGGTATGTTGGCGGAAATAGAAATGGAGGCGGAATAAACTGTGGCTGGGGATGAAAATATGTACCCATTCGAGCATGAGCTGGGGGCGTCTGCGAATTATTCTCTAATTGATTTATGCGTCTGCGCAAGTCATCCAGTTCAAGTGTTTGAATACGTTGCTGAAGATTTTGATATTCCTGGCTGCTATGAAACGAGGGTTGATTGGCTGTGGTAGATTAAGTCGAACTGGAGGCAGGAAATTTACTATTGGAGTCATCTTGCAGATTGGTATTCGGGTTCCCTGAGGCCAGGACACGCATTTTTAGAATTTTATTTGAATTTTCCATCTCGTCAAGGCGGCTCTCGAGTTTTACAATATAGGCCTGTGCCGTAGCTAAATCCCTTCTGACATCTTTGATACTGGCTTCTTTACGCTTATTAGCATCCTCTGCCTTTTTTAATTTAGCTTCACGATCTCGAAGAGTTTTAAGTTCCTGATTATACGACTCACTGGGGGGTTGATGATTGTCGACAACATGTACTGCAGGAGAAGTGGTGCCGACTACAGTGGGACAATTGCCGGTACTAGTAACAGCGGAGGAAATAGGATGGTGAATTTGATTAGGATGGCTCGTCTCCGATAGGCTGCGCTGAATACAGGACGGACAAGTATAGCCAGAGTTGCTAGAGGCACCAACCATGTCGTTTGACAGGCAAGAAAGATGAAACGGTGATTCACACTTTTCGCAAAATGTCACTGGGAGACTGCCAATTTCCAGCGCGCACAGCTGACACGGCAGTCTATTGCGTCTGTGGGATTCTTCGTCTAAGAGGCATTGTGCTAAGCTGCCACTAGGAACTGGATTGGGCGCAGGTACTCTTAGGGAACTCAACTGCATAGTAGGTGGTGAATTGGTCGAGTTGATCGCACCGGGAGACGGCGAGTCCACAGGGGATTGAGACGGCTTGTTCAGGGGCAATGAGCTGGATGAAGGTACACCTCCGGTATTTAATACTTGACGGTGTGAAGAGGCTGATGTGACGATAGGAATACCATTGAATTCAGTACTGATGGCAGGCAAGACTGTAGGAGTCTGTGAAAGAATACTCATGGAAGATGGTAGTAAGGTAGTCATCCGGTTATTAACTGGCCGAGAATCCTGATTGGTTCGGTATACATCGGGACTCACTTTATTAGCATATGCAGTGGAAGAAGTGATTGAAGCTAGATGATCTGGACACCCATATGGAACATCATTTTCCTCTAGTTGTTTAATATCGGTAGATGAAAGTTTCAGGCATTTATAGTGAACCCAGTGTTCACCAGACTCACAATAGGCAGCCCGCGTAAGACAGTTTCGCTTGCAGCTGGAGCAGCGTACTGCAGGGGCTTTCCGAGGAGGTTTTACAGGGGAAGGTTTTACACACCGCTGAATTTTTGTTTGTTTTGGGAGATTTTCGGACTGTTCAAGGGCAGTTTGAAATAATACACGAAGTTGCTTGTTCCATGATTCAAGATTGATGTTAGAGCCGTTGATGGTGACAGAGGCAATTAGGTCCAAGGTTTCTTGAATGTCGACAGTACTGAAATGGTTCATACCAGCAGGCGGACCATTGATGAGGATTGAAGATTTTGTATGATACAAATTCACTGTGTAATTAGAGCTGGATGTCAGTTTGACTTTATAAGTGATTTGCACTTCCGAGCCTCGTTTGTCTCTGCTGGACTGAAAGATTACACTGCCAATTTCTTTGGAATAGGTATCATAGAGATGATTAATTGATTTTCGCAGGAGAAGATACATCGCAGCGTCGGCCTCAATGAAGATACCGTTAACCGAGTTGGAGACTTTTAGGTGTGAAGACCTATTGGCGGCAAGAATTTGCTTCTGCAGCGTACGGCCAATATTCAGACAAAATGTTTTCTGTATAGTCTGGTGAGAATTAGGGATGCCATGCGGATTAGATACCGCATGCGAATCAGATACAGCAACTGGTAGAACAGGAATACGTGGTAACTGCACGGACATGACTGTTCAATCGAGAGGGGATGTTACAGAGTCTATTGTAGGATAACTGTTCAGTGGGAACGGTGAAACAATTTTAAAATAGATTTAAAATTGATAAAAAACTGTTGCTGCAGTTCTGATGAATTGTTTATTCACCGGTCAAGAATGGGGGCAGGAGTTCGTGGAGTAGTTCTTTTTTTAAAAGTTGAATGATGAAGGATATCCACTAGCTGTATCCATTAGCTCATTAGCTTACGTTTCGTAACATGTGTCTAATTCCGCTTAACCCGGGGCTAGGGGCCGTATGAGCCCATGTACTTCAACATCCTCATGGTACTCATATGAACAGTCACAATCAAAGCGTGACTGAGGTACATCATTTTTAGATGACGACTCTATAACGAATATTATGGATTAAGAATACTGATCAGCGATACGGATTTGATATTTTGGAACATCATGATGTCTTGCCGGCATCATTGAAAACTGTTGACCGCTTCTCTCTTGCAGGAAACAAGCCTATGTTTATGTATACTTTTGTCTTTTGAATTTGGTGCTAATACTGTTATATGGAAATGGAATAGGTCTTTGGATTATGGACGCGGATATTCTCTAATGGACGACGGCTGGATTATGAATGACGGACTAGACGCTTGTAATTGATTAATAATGCTAGCAAGCAGTTTAAAAACTCAACAGGAGAGCGTTCATGAAGTAGTTCTTACAAAATATGTAACACGGTGAAAGATATCACCCTGCTATATCCAATAACTCACACTTGATTAAGAATGTTAGCAAGCAATTTAAAAAGCTTAGGCAGTATAAAACTCAGCAGGGGAGTGTAGTTGTTTCAACCAGAATGGCGTCGTCTCTAATAATCTGTCGCCGCAATTCCAACAATAGCAGGTGAAGATACTGTTAATATTTTCGTTCAAGAGATCATCAAATAGTTCATTAAATGAAGTTGAAGTAAAGGAAGTTGAAGAAAATGGAGTGATAAGAGATAAAGGATATCACCCAGCTGTGTCCCTGTGTTCAGTCTTGATTGAGAATGTAGGCAAGTAATCTCAGCTGTTTCAACCAAGATGGCGTCGTCTGTGTTTTCCAGTCAATTTGCAAAGTTCATTGGGTGGACAAGTTCATATGAATTATTCCGGGGCTGACTTCATTAAAGGATACAGGCAGAGAGATAGCAGTTAAAACTTTGCAGGGGGAACACTCCGCAGAAGATGATCACGGGTACAAGGCACGAAAGTTCATAATTTCAAGGGTTCACAAAGTCCGAGATAAAATGGCGTCGTCTTGTTGGTTTGCCGGAGCGTGCAAACTCGGTTCAATCGGTCATCACAAGATTAAAAGGGAGACGAACAAAGCGTAATTGGTAGAGCTAGCTATGCTACACAAACTAAAAGACAAACGTGAAAAATAAAAGACTGGAAAAACATCACAACACTAAAAGAGAATTAATCTACAGGACGAACATAAAAACACGTCTTCACAGCTACACAACACGTCTTCCAGCTGAATGTTCAATGCAAGACGGTACATCTTTGGAAAATTTATGACCTATCTCAGGTTCTTAGCGTGACATGTACTTGATCAGGTCAGGGAATTTGCAGCATTTCTGTTCTTCATTCAATACATAGTACTGTTCACACGCCCTATCATATGTACTTTTGTATCCAACATTATGCAAGTTTTGTTGTTAAAAAAATAAAACTGAACGTTGAACTTGTAGGCCTACTCGTTTGAAGCAGCAGACATTATAAATTTAGTTGACCTAGATTCTGCATTGAAGATCAATCATTGAAACGCGGAAAACAACGAATTACGTCAATTATACCGTATTTTCGCCTGCATGTTGTCTGATCGTACTATTCTTGTTTATCTGATGATGCTAAACAATAATGATCTTGTGAACTTTGGGATAGGTCATAAATTTTTTGAAGATGTACCATTTTGCATGTTCAATCTCTCGGTGGATGCAGGACAGAACCGGATAGCTCTGGTTTCGAGATTGAGGTGGAACCCGACTACAGAAGCAATTACAAGCGTCTAGTCCGTCATTCATAATCCAGCCGTCGTCCATTAGAGAATATCCGCGTCCATAATCCAAAGACCTATTCCATTTCCATATAACAGTAATAGCACCAAATTCAAAAAGACAAAAGTATACATAAACATAGGCTTGTTTCCTGCAAGAGAGAAGCGGTCAACAGTTTTCAATGATGCCGGCAAGACATCATGATGTTCCAAAATATCAAATCCGTATCGCTGATCAGTATTCTTAATCCATAATATTCGTTATAGAGTCGTCATCTAAAAATGATGTACCTCAGTCACGCTTTGATTGTGACTGTTCATATGAGTACCATGAGGATGTTGAAGTACATGGGCTCATACGGCCCCTAGCCCCGGGTTAAGCGGAATTAGACACATGTTACGAAACGTAGCCCCATAGGTCTTGCACGCTACGTTCGTATTTTGCTATCAGCATGCGATATGTATCGCCAAATTTGAGAAACTTTGAGTGGAGGCGCTTGGTGGAATAGCCCTGTTTTATAAGTTTCTGCAACAATGTTTTGTGACGTTGATTAAAATCATCACATTTAACACAGGATCTAGCAAATGCTACTAAGCGAGATATGTATACGCCATATGCAGGTCCCACTGGAATATTACTATCCAGAAAGGGATAGTTTACGATGTCGAAATTGTAATCATCTCTTTTGTCATAAAGTCGACGAGAGAGAATGCCCGCTTCATTTTTATAGAGATAGAGATCTAAATAAGATGTGCCTGTAGGGCTATCTGTAGTTTCCTTCATATCCAGTGAAGGTGGATATATATCCTTCACTGCGTCATTTATATAGCGATTATCCACAGCGAGAAGATCGTCTATATAGCGTTTGGTGAATGAGAAGGAACGGGCTTTGAATGGATCGGTTTTTGAAAGCGCCTGCATATAGTCATATTCATAAGAGAACAGATAGAGGTCAGCCAACAGGGGTGCACAATTAGTACCCATTGGAATACCTATATGCTGCTGATATATTGTGTTGCCAAATTTCACATAGATATTTTTAATGAGAAATTCAAGCAACTCTATAAACAAAGAAACATCCCATGAATGATATCTCTTGTATGTAGTAGAGCTAAAGAATGCTTTATGGCTTCCGACATTAATATATCTACGATCAGTTTTCTTGAACACAGATACTATTAATGAACTTAGACGGTCAATAAGGTCCTGATGAGGGATTGTAGTATAGAGAGTCGAGAAATCCCATGTGGATACATGTCTGTACGGTATGTGACCTTTAGCATCAAGTTCTTCCGTAAGACATTTTGGGTTTTTCAATATCCACATACATTCAACGCCAGAGTTCTTGAAAATAGTGGCGCAATACCTTTCCCAAAATGTTTTTACCTCCTGAAGGGCCCTCGTCAATAGGGTTGAAAGAAGCTTGGTGGTGCAGCTTCTAGAACCAGCTATGAATCTAGCTTTGTATGGTGATTTATGCATTTTGGGAGTCCAGTATATTTTTGGTATGTCGCTATGATTGGTTGGAAGACAAATACCTCTTTCCTTGAGAAACTTTTTGTGATTGTTAAATAAATCTTCCAGAGTAAATGCAGTTTGGGAGTAAGTAGACGTATTTGATGAAGATATGTCTACACTCAATTCTTCAACCAGCACCTGGTAATAGTAATATTTACATATGAATATTATATTATTCGGAGCTTTGTCTGCTGGGACTATGACGAATTTACTTTGGAGATTGTGTCCAAAGAAAAAGTGCAAGATTTCGTCGGGAACCATGACGATCCCTATTGGAAATACTACGAGTCGTGGGTTCCCCATATGACAATTATTTGGCGGGAGATTTCACGTTGCGTTCCTAGACCTCCGTCTGATCGATGGAGGTAAAAACAACACGATCGAAACCCCAGCTCTGAATTCTGGCAAACGGAGTTATCTCCCTTCGCTCCATTGTGAGTGTGTGGCTATAGAGGGCGCTGCCATTCGATTCAGTTGTAACATGGCTGACACATTGAGACGGGAAACTCTACTAAATCAGCAGATTACGAGTATAGCTGGTGCTTGAGAGACATAATTCTACTATAGGTAAGTGATTTGCCGATAAATAAATCAACATTGCACGGATTTATCACTCATTTATCCAAAATGGGTAAAACGAAGTTCGTGTTGGAACTGGGGTCACACTGACCCTACAACGATTTAGCAGATGGGGGAAATGTTGAAATTGGCCTGATTCCGGCCAAAAGGGATGATTCCGCCAAATTTGGGTGAATGACGTCATGAATCCTCACCCCAATTAGGCTGAATTAATCGTAACCCAAAGGTGATCATTTTTTACAATGATAAATATCTCAAATTATGAGCTGACCACCTTTGGCGCTAAAATTAGGGTTGCCGGTTTGAAGTATTGAATGAGCTAGCATATTCATAGCGTCTCCCTTCACTCAACGCTATGCCCACGACAAATACATTTCCCTGGTGGTAACGCGAACATCTCCTTGGCGCACTTATTATTACCTTTGAGCCATATTGGATCTTCATTAACTTTGAGAAAATGGGCTGCCATGAATAAAAATACAGAAATTGCAGACTAAATGGCCCTTCGTCGGTCATATAATACAGACGTTAAAAGTATCCCTATCGAGGCTCAAAATCACCTGAAATCGAGGGTCAAGAAGATGGGCATTTCCATCATAATAGACCCCGTGTATACAGGGGATGATGATCACAACATCGATTATGGTATTTTTATTCATGGCGGCCCATTTTGTCAAGTTAATGAAGGCCCAATAGGGCGCAAAGGTAATAATAAGTGTGCCATGGAGATGGTCGAGTTACCACCAGGGAAATGTATTTGTCTTCGGCATAGCGTTGAGGGAAGGGAGACGCTATGAATCTTAGCTATGTTTTGTGTAGTACGGAGTATCCTGACAAGAATGGAATTATTCAAATTACCCAATACCTTCTCCAGGTCGAATGAGACACCATCAATCTTTCAGCATGAAGCACCTTTGCATAGCATGGCATGGACGCAAAGACGTGCACTGGTCAGTACAAGGTCAAGTCGAATGACCAGAAGTTTGCTCATTCTCCTGGAACTGGTTGTGTAAAGGTCACATGGGAGAGGTAGAGAGACAGGGCAGTAACTGCGCAGCGACTATTATTATGAGGGTTAAGTGGAGTGAGCATCGGTTCATGATGGACAGGACAAAATGGATACATTTCTTTCAATCAATACCCCCATCCCATGGTCATGCCAGACTTCACGACGCCACAATGAAGATTTCTTCATGCATGATGTTTTCATGTAACCATTAGTATTTGTTTCCGATATTTTAAGTGAAAAAAGGTAATCCGGATTTTAATTTTATTATGATACGTCCGTTTGATTAGTAAATTTCAAGTCTGATGAATAATCAGTTCAAAATTAATATAATGGTAAATAGTGTATGGGAAAGATGTACAAATTATAATTGATCAGCTGTGTAATGTTAATATACGATTGGATATGTGATACATTTATGTATAACTTTATATTGATGTTAAAGATTCCTGTTGAAAGACCATATTTTTTATATTTCAGGGGAAGGCCGTGAACCCTGGATTTGGTTATGTCCTTGTATCGTGGAATGATGAGCTTTCAGACTAACTGACCTTGGAAATGAAAATGAGCTTTATACCTCAGTAGCATGGCCCTATATCAGAAGTTAACATACTGCGTTTGACAAACGGTACAGCTGTGTACCCCACGTAGAGAGCCTCTCGTTTATAGCAATCTGACCCGGAAGTGAAAGAAGACTAGGAAAGCGGCAAGTCCATGCTGCGGTTCATTTCGTGAGTTCATCTATGTCTTTCCATGCATTGTTCTCCAAATTTCATGCCATTATCTGTGATCAGTTGATTTCTGGTTAACTCGGATAACGAAAGATTACATGTTGGTTGTCTAATTTCGCGATTAAATTAGCCTTTGTCTGTCATTGTTGTTGTTGTCAAGTACCGTATAGATTTTGACGTACGTTTTACGGTATGATCAAGTTGAAATGTAGGTAGTATATGAGCTAACGGTTTTGTTCTAGGCTTTATATATGGACAATTGTTTGGTTGATTAGTTACTTGGTAACTGATACGTCATTTCCTTTGATATTTTCAGAACCGGTTGAGAACACGAGTCGGCCTTTACCACCAGCATATGCGCAATTGATATGCGAGGATCACAGGTAAGCATGTCTGCTAAAATAGGGGACATGCTTTCTCCGATACCATAAAACTTATGACATACATTTGCTTATAAATTGTGCAGGAAAGTGGAATATGTTGTCTCGCAAAAAATGATAAATCCGGTTGATACAACTTTCCCGTTTATAAGTTTTCGATAGAAACACATATTTCGCTCACTTTCATACCTGTTGATGTTGTTGTTACCGCCATGTTCTGGTCGAAGTCGAGGCCACGAGGCTCAACTAATTGATCAATTTTTTTTTTAAATATCATATTCGGAAAGCAGCATAAGGGGAGGTAATCCTGTGGAGAGCTCATTTGATAATGGAATTGAATTGAATTGAATTTTATTCTCTCAATCTTGCCCTCAAGTGTATTACTCATATTTTATGAACTATCGATTAATTTCGCCTGGTAGTTCCAAAACGAGGCAAACAAAGATGGCGCCAAACACGCTGTCGTTTTGGAGAACAGGTTGACTTTGAAAAAATACTATAAAATGGTGAGTACTCTGTGGGGTTTCCCATTTTGGTAGTATCCCTAACCAGTCCATGCAGTAACAATAATTTGCTACAGAATGTATACTGCCCTGATTGAGTTTTATCTAATATAAATAATTGTATTTGTATTTCAATGATTCATAGGAACAGGCAAATACTGGACCCCACTCATTGTGTGAATTGGTAACAGGATAATGGATAAGATTGGCTTGTGGACCTCATGTGAATACCAGTTATCCTCTCCTACAAGGAAAGGAAGTTACACCTGGAGGTGAGGAAATCTTATAATCACTGCATGTCTGAGAAAAAACTGTGATATCCTGTTCATTTCTAAGAGGTGGGATGTCCCAACAGTTGTGGAAAAAGGGATGCCAAACCAGTTATTTGTAGCTTATTTTGAAAAAAAAACAAAATCTGAAGTGATGTCCCCCGATTTTTTTTTTGTTATTTACCGAGCATGTTTCAGGGCCAGACCCTTGACTTACTGTACATTAGGGGTTAAGAGTTTCAAAGTTGTTTCAAATATGTTCCCAGTAACAGATCCATATTGCCTTCTGATGAAATGTTTTATAATACTTTTTTATTGTCTTTTAAGGTGGCTATGTATGATAAAACAGGTCCCTGTTGGTACTGCAGTCTTCACGAATAGTGATGATGGAAAAAATCACAAGGTTGTATTTTCTGGAGAAACAGTATGGCAACAAACTTCTCCCAACCCAGACCAATGTAGACGCACCTCACCCAGGCTTTGTGTCACAGGAACTGGCTGAGCGACATAGTGTAAGTTGAAGTAAATTATTCATATCTGTTAGGAGAACATGGAACACATCAGTTCCACATTGCCAAGGTTGGCGGCTGTCACCCCATGAAGGAGAATACAGAAATCACTTTTGTATTGCCTAACTGTACCGTGGATGATATCGCGGCTGTTATTTGATCGAAACATACATGAAGATGCTTAGTACCTTTACTGGTGTGCGTTGTCACATTCTTTTGCCTGTCATGACGATTCTCCCAGAGTTATGGCCCTTCAATATATGCTTATCCAGTCCATATCCTGGTTACTAATGACAGGACAAGTTTGAAACTTACATTGAAGAGCACCAGTATGCTGTGAATGTACACTGCCAGGTTCTATTTACTTCTCCTTTCAATGATCTCCCACCGAGCTATGAGTCTTTAGCGGCAACTGCTGCATTGTTGTCTGGACTGTATCTTCCTTATTAGTTGGTCAAGGAGTCTTAACTTACACGAAGATGCTCAGATATCATTCAACTGTTCCATAGAAAGTTGGAAAACATCATTGATATACCAGGAAACCTTTAATTTATGCAAAATCATGAGTGATACATATCGCTGATACCATACCATTCAACTGTTCGACCGCTGGTGACCGCTAACCTCAAACCGCTGAACCGGCACGGGTTCGAGCCCAGCTGGTCCATGTGTGAAAGTTTGTCAGTTACTTGCCGAAGGGCGGTGGTTCTCTCCGGGTTCTCCGACAAACCAAACTGTCACCATATGAGAGAAACAAACTTGAGTGTGACATTAAGCCAAATCCCCCCCCCCCTTTCAACTGTTCGATACAAATGTTGGGATACATCATTGATGAATCAAGAGACTTTCAAATCGGGCAGAAGCCTTGGTGGCCATCTTTAATCATGTAAATCATTAATGATACCTACTATTCAACTGTTCAATACGAAAGTTCTCGTTACCAGCATGCCATGAGAATGATAATTCCTAGGCAAGCTTAACTTGCATCACACATGCATAGGGCCAGGGCCATAGAAAGCCTCATGCAAGATCATTAATGATCCATATCTCGAATACCATCAAACTGCTCACTATGAATCAGGTTTCTGTGGCCTGATAACTTGGAGTTATCGAAGAATCGAGAGGTTTTCAGATGCACAGCTTCGTATATAAATTTGAAAAAATATTACTTGTTCTTTGGTAGATCTGTATATCTCGAACCCTATGCTGTTAGTTATATGAACATAAATGGTCTGATCAGTGATGAGAGTGATCTGAATTTATTGTTTTGTTTGAGCCAGTTTTGTAGGGGTCAGTGTTTGACTGCCATAATCATGGAACTGGAATATCTGTATGCTCAACCATATTTGTTTCCTGTATTAATTTATTACGATAGCTCGGGCATTCAGAATATACTAATCGTTTTTCATTGTTTGACTTCCAGGTTATGTTTGCAACCAGTTCAAGGGCACACCGTGGTCCAAAGTAAGGAGAGGCATCACTCAGAAATGCCATGATGCAGCAAGGTCAGGTAGAATCCGCCAGAAAACACCAATGAAGAAGCATGATCTCCACATGTCAGAAGAGCTGGTGGACTCTTCTTCAGCTTCACCCTCATCTGCCGTGGATTCGTCATCCTCTGTCGATGGCAACGACAGTCCCCCAAGGAATGCTAAAGTCCATCCCACAACAGGTGGGAAAAGACCAAGACAGATTTTTTTTAACTTTTGAGGGATGAAAAATCATTCTACTTGACACAGACTTTCAATGTGCTTCCCATTTTGTGCTTGGGTGTTTTAAAACATGGTACAATGTATATTTTATGCTGTTAAAGAATAAAAGGTGAAATACGCATGGATTTTGCTTCCGCTGGTGGTTATTTTAAGGGATGGATGATATTGCAGGAGGAATCCGGACATACTAGACAGTCTGTACAAATGACATGCCCTTTCAGATAGAAGATGCCCCTCCCCCACACCCCAGGAATTCCGTACAGATGGTGTTTTGTGCACCCTGCCCTGTAATTTCCCCATTTGTGGGGATACTGCAGAGTGCTCGCTCAATTCATTCCCCACACCCAAATAACTACCCAGAAAATAACCCATTGTTGGTACATTCGTGGGCGACAATCCCACGCCATCCCCACACGTGGGGATATTGTAGGGTTACTGTGGGGATGTTGCCATACCTCTTTGTGGGGTTTTCTGCCCCATATTGGAAATACTGCCCCGCAGATTCCCCACGTGGGAATATTGTGGGGTGTTCTGTCCCATGCTGGAATTACTGCCCCGCAGATTGCCCACGTGGGAATATTGTGGGGTTTTCTGTCCCATGCTGGAATTACTGCCCCGCAGATTCCCCACGTTGGGATATTGTGGGTGTTCTGCCCCGCAGATTCCCCACGTGGGGATATTATTGGGTTTTCTGCCCCGCAGATTCCCCACTTGGGGATATTGTGGGGTTTGCCGTCCCATGCTGGAATTACTGCCATGCAGATTCCCCACATGGGGATATTGTGGGGTGTTCTGCCCCGCAGGTTCCCCACGTGGGGATATTATTGAGTTTTCTGCCCCGCAGATTCCCCACTTGGGGATATTGTGGGGTTTTCCGTCGCATGCTGGAATTACTGCCCCACAGATTCCCCACGTGGGGATGTTGTGGGGTTTTCTGTCCCATGCTGGAATTGCTGCCCCGCAGATTCCCCACGTGGGGATATTGTGGGCTTTTCTGCCCCGCAGATTCCCCACGTGGGGATATTGTGGGGTTTTCTGTGCCATGCTGGACCTACTGCAGGAATATTGTGGGTCGATCCCATACCAGCTTTAAATATAGTTCCCCGCATCATCCCCACATGTAGGGAACACGTGGGGTTGAGGCTGGGATAGTGCGGGGATTTAATTCAGCTAAGCAGCATTAAGAAACTCCTTTTCCACGACTAAGTCCAATGTGGGGATTTTACCAAATCCCTACACATTCCCCACATTAGCTGCCCTACACATTCCCCACGTGATCCCTACACAGCTTGCCCGACATAAACCCCACAAATTCCCCAGCTTGCTGGTTTGTAACGGAACTACTTTTCATATGCTCTGTCCAGATAAACAGGGAAAATAATTTCAAGATAATTCTTTTTAGCGCTAGGTCAACAGAGGTATTATGCAGACTTGAAAAGTAATCGAAATGTTCGGCAAACATCTATTTTACTATATATGATTCACTTCCGGCGATGTGCGCGAAGGCCCCGAATCCGGTCCAAAAATCTGACTGGTGGCTGGGGTATTATTAGACCCCCATTTTACCTGGACTTGTGAAGATTGGATAGAACAGGATATGTTGAAAGTGTCCCGGAACTGGCTGGAGTGCAATTACAGAGGTATAAGTTGAATCGAGATCAAGATGCGAGTATCCCCGGAACATTACGTGTGAGTGCTTGAGCGTAATCATAAACCCGGTTCGAACGCCTGACTTCTGTTATTTAATACGGCTAAATATACACCGGTAAGTACATATCGCTGAGCATTCTCTTTGAACCACCTTCCTTGATATTTCTTCGAGCTATCGACAAGAAATCATGTAGCTTTTCATCTTGGGTAATCAGTATCCCATGAGACTGTGGTATCAAGTTTACATCAAGGGAGACTCAGGCGAGGCAATTGTTGAATACATATATTTTTCCCGAACCGATAAGTCCGGGTCATTAATTGTCTGCGAACATGCAGGGAAAGGTAATTAGTGATATGTAGAGGATGAAATAACCACACCTCAGTATACGTGGCATTTGCCGTTCCAAGCAAAGGGCCAATGTTTGAAGTACAGCAGGCAAATAATTACCACGGTCACGTCTTCTGAGTGATTATCTTTGAGGATAATCTTGTTGATATTAATAATTAACAGATCAGTTACATCGAAGAGAAAGTATAAAGTCGGCTCCTGCTGTGTTCCTTATTTATATCATCTTTACATTGCTTTGATGATATGCACGGAGTTCAATCATTTGTTCCGCAATTAACTTGGCAGGCCGTTGTTCCTGAATGACTCTGGCAGATACATCTTCATTTTACCAAGCCAATTTCTACCATCCCACTTCGAACCTGCCTTGAATTATCGGACTACCTTCAGTGTTCAAAATCAAAGGCGTAAAGAACGAGTTGCAGTAACATGGATTTCTGTCCTATAGGTGTTGCACTAAGAAACAGAATTTTCATTTTAGTAGTAAAACTGCCAACTTTTAATATTTCAAAGTAAAACAATAGCTGGTAAAACACGAGAAAACTCGACCCCAAATTAAGCATGATGTGCATGTTAATAGGATGTAAAAACGTGCAAATGTGCGGGGTTTTTTCACTTTTTGGGGGGAATTCCCATAATATTTTCCTAGATTCCAGAAAAAAACATCTCGCAAACCAAATTCATCCTGATATTAATTTCGTTATTATATAATCATGCTCCGCTTGTGTTAATTTCATTTCGGTTCAAGAAGTGCTTTTTGATAAAAATCAATTCGTTGTGTTTTACAACCTGGCACGAAGTGTTGTACTTTCAAATATGTCACTGAAATCATCGATTGCACCAGTGGCCGTGTGGTTGAAGCATTATCCGCTTACTTTGAGTCACAGCAATGACCTGGCCCATGAAAACCAGAGAACAATGACTTTAAAGGAAATAACCGTTTCCCGAGCACGCAATCCCTGGCTCTGTGCCATCATTTAACAGCTATATCAGCCATCATATCCGTTCTTGCATGGAACCGATCACATATAATTATAATGCGGTGGAAACCTTTACACCACAGAGAAATCCTTTACATCGCGGTGTAAAGGTTTCCTCTACACCGTGTAAAGAACCTCTACACCGCAGTGGAAACTCGAAGCGGTGAACCGGTGGTGGAAACCTTCACATCGCAATGGAAACCTTTACACTGCGTTGGAAACCTTTGCACCAAGGTGGAAACCTTTGCACCGTGAGGGAAACTTTTACACCGCGGTGAAAACTTTTACATGGCTGTGGAAACGTTTACACAGCGAAGAAAACGTTTACACCGCGGTGTAAATGTTTCCACCGCGGCGAAAAGGTTTTCGTCGCGGTGTAAACGTTTCCACCACCGCGGTGCAAAGGTATTCCACCTCGGTGCAAAGGTTTCCAACGCAGTGTAAAGGTTTCCGTCTTGATGTAAATGTGTTCAATGCGGTGTAAATGTTTCCATCGCGGTGCAAAGTTTTCCACCGTGGTGTAAAGAAATCTAAATGTAAAGAACTTATGTTATAAACTAGAATCTGTTTGCAGAAAATAGGCGAAAAATTTAGAAAATACAAACGAAAATCAGAAAAAGTATTAAAAAATGTAAAAAAAAAGTTTTAAAAGTTGATGTCTCCTATGGCCACCGTAATATTTCACTTCCATGATGAACAGATACCAAAATACAAGCGAATATTACGCATCAAGTATGGCAGTTGAGTATTAGTGCACCAACGGTGAAAAACGGATGAACTTTTGTGGTATCACAAGCATAATCTCTAACCTCGTGGACACTCAGCACTCTCTGACAGCTGAATTGAAATCATATCAATTTATAATCTGTTTTCATGGAATGCATGCACCGGGTAAGTCACGCTTTCATTATGATGTCAGAAAGGCGGCAGCGCTGATTCCTGCTTACGATAAACACTTGTGGGTATGATATTCTACAAACGTGTACTCTGTTTCCCATACAAATTTACGGGAAGTTTTTATGATATGAACCATGAGTGTACATGTATATATTTTACGGTGGCCCATAGATGACATCGACTTTTTAAAATAGTTTTTTTATATATTTCTTTTGATTTTCTTGTGTATTTTTTTCAATTTTCCGCCTATTTTCTACAAACAGATTCTTGTTTATAACATAATTACTTTAGATTTCTGTAATTTCTAGTAACGTTGTCATAAATATCTGTATTATATATTCACCGAAAACCAAAGAAAACTCTTAGAAAACTTTACAGCCCGGTGGAAAACTTTACACCGCCGTTGAAACCTTTATAATGCGGTGGAAACCTTTACACCACGGAGAAAAACTTTACACCGCTGTGAAAACCTTTACACCGAGATGAAAACCCTTACACCGCGGAGAAAACCTTTACACCGCGGAGAAAACTTTAACACCGCGGAGTAAACTTTTACACCGCGATGGAAACCTTTGCACCACGGTTGAAACCTTCACAACGTAGTGGAAACTTTACACCGCGGTGGAAACCTTTGCCCCACGGAGAAAACCTTTACACCGCGGTGGAAACCTTTACGCGGCGGTAGAATCCTTCGCGCCGCGGTGAAAACCTTACACAACAGAGAAATCCTTTACATCGCGGTTTAAAGGTTTCCACGGCTGTGTAGAGAACCTCTACACCGCGGTGGAAACCTTTACACCGCGGTGGAAACCTTTACACCGTGGTGGAAACCTTCGCATCGCAATGGAAACTTTTACACCGCGGTGGAAACCTTTGCACCGCAGTGGAAACTTTTACACCGTGGAAAGTGGAAACTTTTTAAAAAGTTGATGTCTCGTAATGGCCACCGTAATATTTCACTTCCATGACGAAAAGACACCAAAATTCAAGCGAATATTACGCATCAAGTATGAGCGTTGAGTATTAGTGCACCAAGGAATGAGTGTTATTAATACGGAAAAAAACACTTTGTTTGTGATGGTTCCAAGAAGTTGATTTTATCCAATCTAAAACCTGTCAAATCATATTTTGCTGGAAGTTTACTCATTGAATTATCAGCGTGGAAAACATTACGAAGGTCAATTTCATGAACATAGAATTTCATCCATCAAATGGCAATCGTGGGTCTATTTTGGGCAGGTTTTTCTCTTGCAGCAAAAGTATGACACCTCAAATCAAAGTTATAA